>JBBPBX010001609.1:0-33888 GCA_038048925.1 Garcialebias charrua | reverse complement strand
GAGAAATAGTGTTTTAAATAAGTAAATAAAAAACAGAACTGTGCAGACCTATGTGATTTTTTGAATTGTGGGGAAAAAAAAATAGAAATAAGCAAAGAGTTAAAGAGCATTTGCAAAAGAAATGACAGGAAAACAGCTAAAACTAGTACAGGTACTTTTGTTGTTGTTTGTATAACAACCGATACAATTCAGTTTTATGTTAGTTACGTTCAAAGCTTGAAAGAGCTGCTGCCGAGGGTTCAAAGATCCACATGTGGCTCCAGAGCCGCAGATTGCAGACCCCTGATTTCATGTTTAACATTAGGAGGTGGGGATTGGGTGTGCGTAGCTTTTCAACCCGTCAGGGAGGACGAGTACATTCTGGATGCATCCCCAGTCCTTTACAGGTCCCAGCGCCAAACTGCACAGCTTTAATATTTTTAACAACTTAACAAGTACTAGTCTATGTCTTCGTCACACCTATAGTCGATTATAAACAGCAAGTGGCCTGCATGGTAGCAGATTAGGCTACGTGGATTTGATTTTCATTATCTGATTGTTTCGATCCTACAATAAATTACTCTGCTCGAGGTAGACTGCTTCAGGTGCAATTGAAATTAAAAGGCTGTTTCTGTTTTTACAAACATGTGCATTGTTAATATATCACACACAGTGCTTTTTATGGGTTAAGGTGACATCAAGAGTTTACTTAAAAGTTTGGTCTATTGTTAGGCTTTCCCTACATTAAATTGTGTATGGGTTCACAACAGGCAAAACACATAATACAGTATGTAGCAAAGAAAGTGCACAGTCAGAATAAAGATGTCAGATCTGTACATAACACATCACTCATGTTGCCTGTAGTTTGATCGATGATTGATGGGTGAAAGAAAACAACACACACACACCCGCACGTTATGTACAGACGTTCTAGGCACAACCAAGGAGCAGAGTGTCTCTAGTTTGGGGCAGCAAGACCTCTATCTGGAACTGGAGTGTTTTGCTGTCGAGTGTGAAGCAGTCAAGTTAAAGATACGTCAATATTCGAGGCCAAGGTTATCAAGTGAAAAAAATAAAAAAAATAAAAAACGATTGCCTACCCTGGCTAGGGAAAGAGCAACAGTCCAAAAGTATCAAGTATTTCAGGCTCTTACTCGTAAGTGGAAGTAGACTAAGTGGGGAATTGATGGGCAGATTTGGAATTGGGTCTGCAGTGATCCAGATGTAGCAATCTGTTAGGATGAATAGAGAGCTTTCTGTGTTCCCACCCTCGCCTCATGAGCTATGGGAAATGATCAAATGTATGGACAGTGAATACAAACTGAAATACAGTGGAAATGAAGTTCCAATGCAGAGTGGCTGGACTCACCCTTGGGGATAGGATGAAGAGTTTGGTTATTTTGGTAAGTATAATCACTGCTTCTCCACATTGAAAATATCTAGTTTGGATAGTAAGGATAGCAAATGGACTGCACTTATAGCACTTTTCTATAAGATACTCAAAGTGCTTTACTTTACACTACAATCTGTGCCCTCGTTTACCCATTCATACAGCACACTACTAGATTTATACAAAGAATAATCAGTGCTTTAGATCACATTAATACACCAATGGGACACACATCAGAGGCAATGAGGGGTTCAGTGTCTTGCCCAGGGACACTTCGGCATGTGACTGCTGGTGGAATCAAACCCCCAACTCTTGCATTGGAAGAAGACTGCTCTAACCACTCAGCCACAGCCATCCATCAACGGCTGTCTTTCAATAGATTGCAGCGAGGTAGCTGCTCTGCTACTTACGAAACCCCAACCCAGAATCAGATTGTTAAGGATGCACTCATAATGTCTTCTTAGGGAGATGTTTCAGATGTGTCATACTGGAAGACGACCTCAGGGAAGACACATGACTTGCAGAAGAGACTGTATCTGAAACCTGACCTGGGAATACTTTGGAATCCCTCTGGATGAGCTTGAAGCGGTAGAAGTAAAGATATTTGCTTAAAGCTGCACTCTGCAGTTTTTGTAGAACGCAGCACTTAGGAAAATTTTCAACAGGGAAAGCATTCTGGTCCCTCCCCACTCAGAGCCATATATGGCTCTGCTCCCCCTTGCTCTTGCTGCAGCTTCTGAATGCTCCGCCTCCACTACATGTCCTGTCTCAACCGCTGCAAAGTTCTGTGATTATATGTTAATAAAACGTTCTAAAAAATAAAATAAAAACATGGAGCGCTGGTCCAGCACACCAGAACACCATGAAATCTGCTGAGCCTCGCGCAGCCACGTTGAACCTGAACCTGAGTTTAATTAGCTCGTGACAAATTCATCCATTTCCTCATTTCAGTCAGTGGAGGAGGAAGCGATCACTTGACTTCTGGCTCTGTTTTTATTGACTGGTTAAAAACTCTTTTTATTGGCTGGTTAACGGCGGGTCACTGTGGCTTTTTAGAAATGCTTATTTACCACCTGGAGAAGCAAGGGGACTATAGTTTTTTCAGAGATTACTTTGTCTAACATCAGTCTGTCAGGAGATAGTGACAGAGTGATGAAATATGTTAAATACTGTATATATTTTTAGAAAACTTACACACTGCACTACAGAAACTGCAGACTGCAGCTTTAAGCTGTGGCACCTTTGACTCAATCTCAGATAAGTGAATGGATGAGTAAAAGTTTTGAATTAAAACACACCTTTAGATTGAAAGCTTGTTGGAAAAGGAAACAATGTTATCTGTATTAACTGTTTAAAGTTGCACTATGTAACTTTGTAGTGCAGTCTGTAACTTTTCTAACAATATATTTTTAACATATTTCTTCACTCTGTCACTATCTACTGACAGACTGATGTTAGACAAAGTAATCTCTGAAAAAAACTATAGTCCCCTTGCTTCTCTATCAGCATTTATAAAAACACTAAAAACACAGAGTGACCCGCCGTTAACCAGCCAATAAAAACAGAGTTTGTAACCAGCCAATAAAAACAGAGCTTGAATTTGAATCAGCCAATAAAAACAGAGCTTGAATTTGAATTTCAGCAGAGCAAGGTGGAGCAGAGCCATATATGGCTCTGAGGGGGAGGGATCAGAATGCTTTGCCTGTTGAAAATATTTCTAAGTTCTGTGCTCTACAGAAAGTTACACATAGCACCTTTAAAGATTATAATAAATTATTTTGAATATTGTTTCTTTTATATGTGAAATTCTTCATTCTTTTTCCTGTTACTATTACAGGGTATATGCAAGAATAATGAAGTTAATTTCAATATCTTTTCAAGACTTTTTAAAGACCTTCCAAAATCAATTCAAGACCTTATCGTCACTTTGTTTTATTAAGCAACAAATCTTTGATTTACAAAACTGCTGTTGTTTTCAATTAAATCCGTGAATCTCAAACCTACAACAGAACTGAGATACAGTGGAAAGAAAAAAGTTCAAAAGAAGAAACTGAACCACGACTAGGTTTAAGAAAATATAGCTTAGGTTACAACAAGACTCGTAGCTATTTTAAAGTAACTTGGTTGAACAATGGCGAATAAGAAATAAACACAGTAATCATTACATGTGCCTCAGTGCAGTTGCTTTGCATTCCAGCAACTCTTCAGTTTGCACCAGCTCACTGAGTTTTTCTTTACGTCTCCTTCTCAAGACATTGGACTTGGTGATCAGTTGGGCCATTAAAGAACCTGACTTTCCCTCTGCCTGCTCTGCCAACTGATCTGCATCTTTTTGCAGAGAATCGCACACCTCTTGTAGAACTTTTCTCTTTTTTTCAGCTCTTCTAACTCAGCTTCAGCGTTTATGCCCATCGAGGCTACGCTCATCTTTTTTTTTTTTACAAAATGTACAATAAGCCTCGCGGTTATTCTCGGCGACAGGCCTCAGCCATTCTTGAAAATCAGGCATCTCCAACCAGGAGTCAGAAAACCTGCATTTAGCCATTGTTCTCACGGTCTCGCTGCAACTTACTCGAACACACAGACTCAACTTGGAGATAAAGTAGCCGCGCATGTAAAGGCTGTTGTAACCTGACACTCTAAATTTGTGCGAAGCAGTTTCCGAATCCTCCGCGGTGAGGAAAACAAATATTATTATACATACTTTTTGCTGTCAAATTATTTAAAGCTAGAATAACAGCAAAAATAATAATACCTCATCAAATCACTTTCAAGACTTTTTAATACTTTTCAAGACCCTTAATTTTCCCAAAATTGATTTATCAACTTTTAATAACTTTCAAGACCCCGCGGACACCCTGTATTATCCCTGGTAGGTTTACAGATGTGTATTTGCATGAATTTCTTGCTCCCAGATAGGTATATTACTGAGTTTTCTGTTTGTCCTTCCATGTCTTTCATCTTTTTTGTTTGCAGCAGTATTCCCATTTCTGTGTAAGTAAATTGTAGGCAGAGCCGATCAACGCTGCACTGAGAGTATTCAGAGCCATTTAGGAGCAAGACAGCAGTGTGTGCATGAGCAGCAGCCTTTCATCTCACTCTCAGTGAGGGGATGTTCACCCACACAAACACGCTGACTGAAACATGTTTATACATAGAACATGGCAAATCCTGGAGTTAGTAGCAAAGAAACAGAACAGGAGCACCACAATTGGACAAAAAAAAAGGTCCTCCATATTGTTCAGTTGATGGTAAATTATTTTAACCAGACCGTGCATACTACCTGTAGACCTGGTGAGTTTAATCAAAGGCAACTGGACTTCTTTTTGATGTTTGAAGATGTTTTATTGCTGCTCCAAAAAGAGTCCCCAGTTCAAATGGGAAAGTTATAAAGTTCAAAGCTTCTAAATTTTAGTAAGCTGCCATAAGTGGAAAAAAGTGTTTAAACGTCTTAGAACAATGTTCTCCAAACATCACATCCTAATGAAATAAAAACTCAACAACACCCTGGGACAAAAATGGGTTCATCCAAAGTACAAAACACTCAAACAGATGCACTGTGTATGTAGTTCAGTGCAGTGAGGAGTGTCCTGACCTTTTCAGTGCAGCTTTGAATCAAATCCCTGGAGTGTCCTACCAGTTTGCACCTTCATGCATCAGATCAAAATATCTTGCATGATCAGAGTCTCTCCTTTGCTAATCAACACTTTATCGTGGTGGAGGAGTTTGTGTGCCTGAATGATCCTAGGAAGCTCTACTGTCAGGGGCAATGATTCCTGATAGAGTCTCCCAAGGCGGACTGGTCCTTGGTGACAGGACAGAGAAAGAGCAATTAAGAGACTAACAACCCTCAGGTAGGAGAAGAGGTATACTGTAATTGCAGAAAAGCTCAGCTTGCTTTAAATGTAGAAGATCACTAGTGTTTGAAAACTTGAAACTCAACATTTTGCAGTTTGAATTGAAAATGCTTCTTGGATGAGAAACAATATTTTTTTTTAATAAGAAAACATTTCATTCTACAAAGAAATGCACATTATCTACTGCCCTGTATGCAAGAGTTTTACTAAAGGACAGCATTATACTGTAGTTGATTTAGTCAAATCTCAAAAAATAATGTTACACAGTTTGTTTTAAAGCAATCTGAGATTATATCAAAAAAGGCGTTCAATACAAGATCAACTGGACTTTATTTGTTACAGAAGACGTTTCAACCTCTATCCAGAGGGCTTTATCAATTCAATGAGCCGACTGTGTGCGTGTGGAGTTATAACAGTCTTAGGAGTCACGCACCAACCTATGTAAATTTCAAGCTGAGGTAACACATACATGTAAATTGACAAATCACACCTTAACAGTAGGGGGGTTCCCTTGAGGTCTCTGACAGAAGACACACAACTGTATGTAAATTGACAAAAAACACCCTCACAAACCAACAACAGAGGTTTCTCAAAAAAAAGAAACTTTGTTAGTCTAATTCACAGACAAGACACCTCTGCTCCCATCCGGTGTAAAACGTTTGGGAATCAGCCCCAGAACTGAGTTATAAGTCTTGGAAAGTTGAAATCTCAGACCTCCTCCTCTGTTAAGAGAAGGTTTTTCTCTCTTAACATAAACAGCTTCCTTCACACCTCTCTCAAACCATCTGTGCTCTCAGTCCAAAATTTGAACATTCTGGTCCTCAAAAGAGTGACCCTTGTCCGTGAGGTGGAGGTGAACAGCTGAGTTTTGTCCAGAGGAGGTTGCTCTCCTGTGTTGTCTCAGTCCCTCAAGTGTAGAACCATTACACTGAGGAACAGCTTCTACCCTGAACCTGTTAAGACTCATAAACCCCTAACCAGGAAAATCACTTTAATGACACTTTAATTGGAGATTTGACACTTTATCTGTGCTGCTGATTATCAATGATGCTGGTTTCATACCCATTTGCTCACAACAGACTCATGTTCAGGCTGATGTTTAATACACCATATTGTATTATATTGTATTGTATTTTTATTGTTTGGCGAATAACGTAGATCCTAGTATACAGTTTTATTTGTTGTTGATAGTTTATATTATTGCTATTTTTGGGTGTAACTGGGACCTTGAGTCAACCTCATGTACCACATGTGATGCAAATGACAATAAAGTCACCTTGAACCTTGAACCAGTGGTAAAATAAAAGAAGACTTAAATGGAAAATGCCTTACTAAGATAACAGTTTGCTCATTAGCTTTATAGTTTGAAAAAAATAAGAAAAGTTGGTAAAGAAGAAGAAGATATTTAAAAAAATGCACGATGAAGACGTAAAATATACACTTTCCTTCTATTTCTCTTTTCAGTAGTTCACACGCCACTGTGCAGCTGTGGGGAGGAAAAAGAGATGAGCCTTCAAATGTTTCTTTAAACAACCCATTCAGAGGCTCCCTACAAATGTCAATGTTGTGTGACCAAAGAGCATTTGAGGCTGAGGGAGAAGAGAAGAAAAAAAAAGTACCATTTATCTGCAAGATGGCTAAGAAAAAAGATCCCAAATTTATTGAATAGCAGGATTAATGCAGCTCAAAATAGAATTTCAGATTCATTAACCGTTAGAACAAAGAAATGCAGCTAATTTACATTCAGTACCTACTCTTTCCATCACCTACACCAAGTGAGGTTAACAGTATCACAATCAAGCCCTGTCCACACGAGAACCACTTCTCAAAATGTTGTGTTCTTTTCAATGCTTAATAAGAAGACTAAAAAAAAAAAAGTGCATGTTTACATTGAAATACTGTAACTTCATGCCAAGCAGGGGTTGCCAAATAAGAAGTTATGAACTAATGTATTGTTGCTTTAAAATTATTGCATTTTAATCCAGACTGTCATAAGTGCTGAGTAAGAGTGTTGTAAGATGAGGTGTGTGTTGTGTTTGGTTGCGTATGCTTTGTACGTTTTTATTGTCTTAATTAATTTATATTTTTGTCTTAATGTACAACACTTTGGATACCCCTGCAGTTTTTAAATTGTGCTATAGAAGTAAAGTTGATTGACTCATTGATTGATTTGGTGAACATATGCACAGAAAAGGAGGTGGTAAACCAACTTATTCCTGTTTTTTCTGGCAACCCCAACGTCAGCACAGCTGCATGCATTGCACATGCAGTGTCTGCATGATCACAGTTATACAAACCAGTGAGTACACTATCTCTTTGTACCTAGAATTTTATTGGTTTTGTTCCTACATTCATTCAACCTTTATTCATACAGGTTAGTCTAGCTGTGTTTCCATCCATTTTCATTTCGAATTTTGAGCTACCTCGCAAATATGTAAATACAAATTAATGCAGATCAGAAGTGTTTCCATCTACTGGCTTGAAGCGCTTCTTCCAAGCCGCGCACAGCGTCATTACGTCAGACGTCAGCGTCATTACGTCAGACGTCAGCGTCATTACGTCAGACGTCAGCACTGCGCATGTCTACAGTAAACAGGAAGTAGCGGTTGAAAACAGAACCCGGCCACACATCTCGTCAAAATGGAGAGAATATTTCAGGTACGTGTTGCTATCGGGCGAGTTGTATTTATTCTGTCATGCCAACTAGTTTTAGCGATGTTACATGTTGTCCGGAGCGGAAACAGCTGATCAGTCACGTGACGTGAATGTTCGCTACGGCAGCACGAGTCGGCAAATGTGTTTCCATCTGTCGTTTTGCGCATCTGCTCATTTTCGAAGATCCCAAAAACCACCTCAAGCGAGCGTATAAACTTTTTGGCGAACTTGAGAAAGTAAATACGGATTTTGCCGTTTCCATTAAGCTTTTCTGCTGCGATACTTCAAAATGCGCACCTAGAAACCTTGATGGAAACACGGCTATTGAGTCACGAGAACTCTTTTACAAGAGATGTGTTTTAGATAAAACCACAGATAAAGGTACATCCAACAATAGACAGACATAAAATGCTTATAAAATGAAAAGTAAATAAAAGTAGTGATATAAAACAAAAAATCAAGCTCAATTATGAAATGAGGTAAAATACTAAAAACTAGAACATGTCTGCATTGGTTTTTGCAATGAATAGTTGTTTAAAATCCCTTAGAGGTCAAAGTCGACAGCTTCAGGTCTTTTTGTAAGGTGTTCCAGTTTACAGGAAAAGAGTAAGAGAAGGCCTTTTTGCAGAGTTCAGTCCACACTGAGGGGACACTGCAGGAAATGATGTCTTGAGAGCGCACGCTGTAACTGCACTGACGACGTGACATGTAGGTGGAGATGTATGAAGGCAACAGACCAAGGAGTGATTTAAAGATGAAAATGTACCAGTGAGAGAGTTTGCGTGAAGTTAATGATGACCAGTTGACCAGTGAATACAGGGTGCAGTGGTGGGTACAGTAGTTACAGCCAGTTATGAATCTTAGTGCACCGTGGTAGACAACATCCAACATCTGCAGGGTGCTTGTAGGAGAGTTCATATAAAGTCCTTCAGATGAAAGAAGAAATGTTTCTACATTTTGTTGTTTTGTTTTTTGAATGTCCAGAGGACCAGACTTAACTTTTTTTTAGATTTTTCTACCTGGATTATTGAGCATGCATCAAGATATCTATATTTAAAACTCTATATTTTTCTTCATCATTTGATGTATTTGTGCTTACTGTGGTTTTGTTTCTTGTATAGAGATTATGTTTACCTTTGATTTAAAGTTTAGTTTTGATTTACAGCTTTAATTTAAGGTGTGATGCTTGTTTTGTGATTTGTACATCTGTGGGTTAGAATAAAGTTGAACCAAAGGCTGCATCTTCTTCTTTAAACATATTTGAGGGAAATATTCCTTAGAGAGCTAATAATTTTGTCTTGGACATGTAAATGTTTAGTGACAGTGTACTGTTACATTACAAAATACACATTTATTGTCATAGTGGATAAACACATATGAGCCTACCCTAATCTGAAGCCCTGGATGACCAGGGAAGTCCAGAGGCTGTTGAAAGAGAAGAATACTACCTTCACGTTTGGTAACAAGGCCATCTACAGCACAGCCCATGCTAACTTAAAGAGGTGCATCAAAGAAGCCAAGTCAGAGTATAAAAGGAAGTTTGACAAAAAAAACAACATCTGGACAGTAACAACAGCAGACAGATGTGGTTGGGCAGCACATGTCCAACAACAGGGCCAGTCCCAAAGCTGTGGGAGGTGATTTGTTGCTGGCAGAGGAACTGAACCATTACTTTGCCCAGTGTGAAGTGAATCCAGCTTAATAGACCAGAGCACAGAATATATAAATACCATAAAGAGGAAGGCACCAGCAGAAGACAAAACTTCACTAAAGCAGAAGTCATGGTATTCAAAAAGGCAGATCAATAAAAGAAGTCAACAGCATATCTCTGCATTAAGTATTTATTCAACCATATGAATCCCAGTCATTTTTAGCATAATAAACAGAATCATTAAATGCTCAGATGTAAGCTAAAACAATACAACAAAGTATTTAATACTGTATTAACTTGAGACCTTTGGTAGAAAGTGCGAGGTACATGCTATTAACAAAAATTGGCGGGAGGGAGAAGTGGTTGTACAGTAATTACCTATAGTAAAATCCAGCAAGGAGCTTTAAATATGGAAAGAAACAAAAACACTAGAAAGTCTTCAAAACACAAAAAAGGTTCACTGGTTCCTCGTGGACCCATATGGAGAACCCAGCTGGGTTTGTTCTGGACAAAATCTGCACTTCTTACAGAGGCTTCATAAAAGACTTAATCAACAGTTAATCACTGAGGGAAAAAACGATACAGTGTTTACTTAACTCTAAGATGCAATCTTTCTCCTAAAAGCCATTTAAGGAAATCTTACAGCTGCATGCACCCACTGTGCACCAGCAGCAGCAAAAGGTTATTTATCTTCACCTCCAATATAAAAGCTCAGCAGTCTGAGCAGGACTGGTCAGGGCCAGATAAAAAAAATGTTTAGTCTTCATTTATGCAGCCTTTTTCTATTTTCTGTTATCAGACAAAAAGAAATGGAAAAACAAATCTCAAAAAGGCAATAAATCATCATCTGTGAAAGGTCTTTTGTTTATGTATTACCTGTTTAAAAAAAGATTTGACACACTCATAGCTCCAGTTTGTTGATAACCTGCTGATTAGGTCACCTTCACACCAGGCGACGACCTACACGGCCTATTAAAACGGGTTTGGACTGCGGCAAATCGACAAGCATTCAATGTGAAAACAACCAGAAAGCTGTTATGCTCTTAGTTTTAAGTAAACAGGATTTTTGTATGGTTTTTCAAAAACACTGAGGAGCTCTCCTGCACCATCAATCAGGCACTACACAATATGTCCACCCTACCACAACTCTCTTGGACCATGTGTGCATGATAATTTCCGTCCCCTGCAAGACTGAATGGTCAAATCATGACATCAATTAAGCCACGCCCCCTCACAACAGGAAGTGTACAGTTGTACATTGAACGTCCCGATCGGACACCTGTTACCTAATCAGCGTGACGGTCTGTCCAGTGACCAAAGACATGTTGCTGTAACAAGCTTTCCAACACTGACCGTTTTGGGTGGAGCATGTGGGCGTGGCGATGTGGCGAATCAGACGTAACGCCGTCACAATACGTTTGGCCTTTTGGGAGCTTTATCATATCCCAAAACTCACCAAATTTGGCAGACTCGTCAGGACTGGTGAAAAATTACATATTTTGGGGGCGTGGCCAAAATTGCAACAGAAACGGCTCAAGAGCGCCACCTAGAATATTTCAAACTACCCTCCGCATTGGCCTTAGTTTCACGTAGGATCATGAAATTTGGTACACCTCCCCGATTCACCAAGGCGCACAGAAAACCCTCTGGCACCAACGTTGTACGATGAAAGGAAAGGCGACCTTTTCGGCCATTTTTATCCCATAGGGTTTTCTGTGCGCCTTGGTGAATCGGGGAGGTGTACCAAATTTCATGATCCTACGTGAAACTAAGGCCAATGCGGAGGGTAATTTGAAATATTCTAGGTGGCGCTCTTGAGCCCTTTCTGTTGCAATTTTGGCCACGCCCCCAAAATATGTAATTTTTCACCAGTCCTGACGAGTCTGCCAAATTTGGTGAGTTTTGGGATATGATAAAGCTCCCAAAAGGCCAAACGTATTGTGACGGCGTTACGTCTGATTCGCCACATCGCCACGCCCACATGCTCCACCCAAAACAACCAGTCGTGGAAAGCTTGTTACAGCAACATGTCTTCGGTCACTGGACAGACCGTCACGCTGATTAGGTAACAGGTGTCCGATCGGGATGTTCAATGTACAACTGTACACTTCCTGTTGTGAGGGGGCGTGGCTTAATTATTGTCATGATTTGACCATTCAGTATTGCAGGGGACCGGATGTGGGTCAATCACTGAAGGTTTGATGTATTAGACTGTTTTCGACAAGACAACCCCATTCTCAGCCCACTGTGGCCAGTCTGGCTTCAAACTCAAGCCACTTGGGTGCAAACAGGCCCCAAGTCATGAGGAGGTTGCCACATGCTTTATCCAATGGTGATTTGTTGCTTCAAAAGTTTTGTGCAAGCTCAAAAACATCATGTTCTGTCATTTGTAATGGGGAGACCACTTGATGTGGAAATACATGCGGAAGATCTTGACAAGATCTTGAATCAATCATTTCTGTTCTGTCCAACAATGTTCAGTCAGGTCATCTGGACAGTTTATTATTTTTTTGACGTTTTGTCCTTCATCTAAAGGAATTCAATAATCTGAGGAGCCACAAACAAACTGAGTCCCACAAGCAGCTAGGGGTTGAACGAGTACATTATTTTTTGACTCAACATTAAAATATTAAAGCTCGAGTAGAACTCGAGTAGTTGATGATGTCATAGGATCTTAAGATGCAAAAAACTAAATAAATAAAACGCAATAAATAAATAAATAAATAAAACAAGATTTAAAATATACCAAAAATCAAAAAAAGGTGTTCAATAAGAAACAACTGGACTTTAAGCTACAAATAAAGAAACAACTGGACTTTATTTGTAGCATAAAATCCAGTTGTTTCTTATTAAACACCTTTTTTTGATTTTATCATGATGACTAAGAATCTTCACCAGCATATATTTACCCCCCAAAAAAAGACCAACAAAACATTGGGAGTGTATATTATGCTGGACTTATACTGCAGATAAATCACAGGAAAACCACAACTATTAATTATTATTATTAAGCTGCAAAAGTGAAAGAAACGTGCAGCACGTCAAAAACGAAACTTAAAAATAGTGGGGCAGTCGACCACCCCGCACCACCCGCGGTGCTGCGCATTAGGTTTAGTTTTAGAGATCATTATGTTTATAGTTTTTTTAATAGGTTTAGAGATTCATATTTTTTGCTTTTTGTTTGTGAAACAAGGTCAGTGGAAGCTGGTTCTGTCGATTGGACCCGGTGTTACACCATATTCTGTGACCTGCAACAATGCACGCAACACCACCCCCCTATGGTCACAATATACGGTGGTCACAGAATTTGGTGTAACACCGATTTGCAATGCTCCAAACAGGAAGTTGATTGATTTTCTGTTCTGTAACTGCGATGTGATGACGTCACTACGAATACTCGATGTGAAATTAAAAAACTCGATAGATGTCCTAGGAATCGATGTGTTGATTACTCGAGTAGTAAAGCCCTACAAGCAGCACACCCGTTTAAACAATGGACTAACCAGTTTGCTGGTGATAAGATGGTTTCTGGGGCCCGCCCTCTCCCCCTGTCGACTCTGCTGAGGCAGCCACAGCCAAAGTGGTTCAAAACATCAAAGTTCATGCTCAATAATCCAGGTAGAAAATCCAACAATGTTCAGTCAGTTCATCTGGATAGTTTCTTTTTTTTATGTTGAGACGTTTTGTCCTTCATTCAAAGGACTTCATCAATCCGAGGAGCCACAAACAGACTGTGTCCCCCTGAAGCTGCCTCAGAGGAGTCGATGGAGGAGAGGGCGGGCCTCAGAAACTGTCTTATCACCATCAAACTGGTTGGTCCATTATGTGGGTCAACTGCTTGGGGGACTTAGTTTGTGGCTCCTGAGATAGATAAAGTCCTTAGGATGAAGGAAGAAACATCTCAACCAAAAAAATAAAAATAAAAAGAAAGAAAAGAAACCGTCCAGAGGACCTGACTGAACTTTGTTGGATTTTCTACCTGGATTATTGAGCATGAACTTTTATCTCTGTTCATTTTTTAACACTGCAGCATCATTATCAATCAGTTGGAAGGGGCTTAAGCAACATTAAATTAACTTGTGTTTCAAAACAAAAGACCTGCACATGGTAGTTTCTTAAATGCTTGATTTCCAAAGAGAAAGCAATAATTAGGTGCTTTCTGAGTCATATTTAATCTCTGATAATTAGTTACAAGCAGCAACAATACGTAAAACACAGTAAGCAGTGCAAAAGAGGCAAAACATAAAAAAGTGACAAAAATAGATTTATTGACACAGAAAGCAGGTGAAAGAGAGTCATCCTAAGTGTGTGTGCATGCGTACAACAGCCCATGACAGCAGGAACAAACACTTTATCTGTCTTTGTGTGCATTGACAAACACACAATGACTAATGATGGAGGCACATTAATACAAAGAGAGGAACCACATCTGTTACAATATAATTAAATAACCAGAGCTTTGCTAGAGAGTAAACATGCCTTCCTGGAAAGACAAAATAGCTGTTTAAAGCAGGGGAAGTGACAGCAAATCTCTGAACATTACAACTGAAAATACTCTTGAAAGCTTGAGATTAAACTACTTGCATTAGGAAAAGTTGAAGATTATAGTACAGAAATAGACATCTCAATTGGCAAGAGGCTAAACTGTATAGCTCAGTGCTTAAGATTATAAAATACTGTATAGTGAAAGAATTGCAGATTGCGGCGCTAAAACAGATTACAGTAGGGAAAAATGCAGAAAAAGACGACATGAAACCACAATCCCTGTCAACAAGAAGAAGAAGAAGAAAAAGATGATGTCAAAAAGGCACTAGAAGCTGTGTTGACATGGAACATGCTGTGAAGAGGAGCCACAAAGACGTGCAGCTGTAGGACGGACGTGCAGCGGCTTCCAGCAGGTCTGCTGGCTGCGTTCTGCCCCTCAGAGATACAACAGCGTTACATTTGACAAAGTGAAAAGCCATTTGCCGAAGAACGCCGCTGTGAGTCCCCGCAGATCAGAAATGAATTGCAGCTTCGCTTCATTTGACTTTTCCTCCAAAAATTAAAAGCACTGAGTTGTGACACGAGATGAGAAAGGCAGGAGATTGTTTCCTTGTCTTCCCTTTTATCCTTTCTTTCTCTTGGTGCAACCATTCAAAAATATCCTTTTATCTGTTTTGTTTTTCTTCCTCATGCATAGGTCTTAATTTACTCCCGTCTGTGTATCTTGGTCCATAACATTTTAAATCTTATTTTTTTCATCTTATTCCCTGTTTTCTGTTCCTGATGTTGGATCCTTACCTTTTCCTTCATCTCCTTCCTCTCAGTGACCTTTTGTCCTAGCTTCCTCCTCCTTTCCTTCTACTTGTCTTTCATCTTCAGTTTTCCGTTTTCAGATTATTTCAATCGCTCTGCCTCGTTTCTCTTTTACTTACACTCATTCTCATTGTCTCTATTCTTCTTGCCTTCAAGTTTTACTTTATTTTTTCCCTCCATTCACCTTGCTTTTGACGTTTTCACTGAATATTTTTCCATACTTTTCCAACACATCTTTGCCCCAGAAGTAAATTGGTTCTCCATCCATCCATCCATCCATTTTCTTCCGCTTATCCGGGGTCGGGTCGCGGGGGTAGCAGCCTAAGTAGGGAGGCCCAGACTTCCCTCTCCCCAGCCACTTGGAGCAGCTCCTCTGGGGGAATCCCAAGGCGTTCCCAGGCCAGCCGAGAAACATAGTCCCTCCAGCGTGTCCTGGGTCTTCCTCTGGGTCTCCTCCCGGTGGGACATGCCCGGAACACCTCACCAGGGAGGCGTCCAGGAGGCATCCTAACCAGATGCCCGAGCCACCTCAACTGGCTCCTCTCGATGTGGAGAAGCAGCGGCTCTACTCCGAGTCCCTCCCGGATGACTGAGCTTCTCACCCTATCTCTAAGGGAGAGTCCAGCCACCCTGCGGAGAAAACTCATTTCAGCCGCTTGTATCCGAGATCTTGTTCTTTCGGTCATAACCCAAAGCTCATGACCATAGATGAGGGTGGGAACGTAGATCGATCGGTAAATTGAGAGCTTTGCCTTTTGACTCAGCTCTCTCTTCACCACGACAGACCGGTACAGCGCCCGCTTCACTGCGGACGCTGCACCTATCCGCCTATCGATCTCACGCTCCAGTTTTCCCTCATTCGTGAACAAGATCCCGAGATACTTAAACTCCTCCACTTGGGTAAGGACCTCCTCCCCGACCCGGAGAGGGCACGCTACCCTTTTCCGGCTCAAGACCATGGCCTCGGATTTGGAGGAACTGATCCTCATCCCGGCCGCATCACATTCAGCTGCAAACCGCTCCAGCGAAAGCTGTAGATCACGAGCTGATGAAGCCAATAGGACCACATCATCTGCAAAAAACAGAGAAGCGATTCTAAGGCCACCAAAATGGATCCTCTCAACACCTTGGCTGCGCCTAGAAATTCTGTCCATAAAAGTTATAAACAGAATCGGTTTGGTTTTGGTTCTCCTTTCTGTTTATTCTCTGAGGTCTTCTGTCCATAATTGTGTGGAGTGGTGAAGGCTGCACAGAAGTCTGTTGGAGTCAGCCTCCCCACCATCACAGACATCTACACCTCCAGATGCAGGAAGATGGCCACCTGCATCATGAAGGACCCCACTCACCCAGCACACACTTTTTGCCCCGCTCCCCTCAGGCAGGAGGCTGAGGAGCATTGTGAGAACCACTAGACTGAGGAACAGCTTCTACCCTGAGGCTGTTAGACTCATGAATGTCTAATCAGGATAATCACTGTGAAAAAGAAATCACTGTAACGTCACTGGTTTGTTGATATGTGCTGCTGATTTATTTCATGCTGGTGTATTCACACATACTCATCTACTCACACACTCATGTTCGTGCTGCTGTTGTTTGGCATATTGTTTTTGCACTATTAGTGTGTACCGTATTCGTCGGTGTATAATACGCTTTTTTTTTGCTCATTTGAATGTCCTGCGTATTATACACCGAAGCGTATTATCTATGGATTTTTTGCCATATTTTTAGACTAATTTTTCGCTCTGATTCGCCGTTTTTCATTTTGGGCAAAAATGGTGCAGTACCAGTTTCGGCCGCTACGGGCGCTATGGGCAGCAGCAGAGGACTCAGAGAGCGAAGAGGAAGAGGAGGGCCACTTCCAGACCGTTTCTAGCTCGTGTCCGAAAAAAGCCTCCTCTGGTCGGACTGACTCTGTCGCTGCCCGCCCCCTGCTCTGGATGTAGCTGCTGTTTTTTCATTCATTCAATCTTTATTTAGTCAGGTAAATCTCATTGAGCCTCGAGGGCTCATTTACAAAAGCGACCTGCTACAAACTAAAGAATGATGAACAGCAATGGTAGAATTTCCTTAAACAACAAACAACAGAGAAAAAAAAACATAGGAGAGAAATAGAAAGTGAAATGCAAAGTATCAAAACTAGCAAAACACCACAAGGTAGATAGCCTGGTTAAAACCAGACCCTGTCCTTCACTTCGCTTCAGACAAGGGTCTGGGACCTGTCCATTGAAAAACGATTCTTGCTGGAGGCGTGGGCTCTGCTGATGGCTGCTCCCCCGTGGTCTGCTGAACTTGACTTCAGCTCCGCCTCCTGCTGAATTTTCTCTCGCTCCGTTGTATATTCTGTGTTTATATGATAATAAAACGTCCTAATAAAATAAAATAAAACCATGGAGCGCTGGTCCAACACACCAGAAGACCAGGAAATCTGATGGGACTCGGGCAGCAACTTAAAACCTGACTTTAATTCTCTCGTGACAACCTGAGACGTTTCCTTGTTCAGCGGAGGGAGAGGAGGAGGAGGAGGAGGGAGGAGGGAGCGAACACTTGACTTTTGGGAAAAAAACAAAAGAAAACTCCAGATAAGGGATTAAGAAGGGGAAATTAATAAATTTGTGTCACATATAAAACAGTCCTGCATCGCTTTGAATGAGAACATGCGGCTGCGAGCTGGCTGCGCTGGGACAGGTGGGGGCGTGGGTTAGGGGCCAAAAACTCCGCCCCTTCTGTTCTCTGATTGGTCCGGTCAAAAATCTACCGGAGAAATCCTTGTCTATGAGAGAAGTCCCAGACTGTGCAGTGAAGGGAAATGATAATTGAGCAGAGCTGTGCAGGAAGGCGAGGGCCAGGCAAGGTAGATGTACAAAATCAAAAACAAGAACATATCTGCAATGGTTTTTGCCAGGATTCCAAAAGATTCTTAAAACCATTTAGGGAGGTCAGGGCCGAGAGCTTCAAATCTTTTTGTAAGATATTCCAGGAAGCAGGAGCAGAGTAGGAGAAGGCCCTTTTTCCAAGTTCAGTCCTCACTGACGGAACACTGCAGGTGATCATGTCCTGAGAGCGCACACTGTAGCTGCACTCACGTAAAGACATGTAGGAGGAGATGTATGAGGGCAGCAGACCGAGAAGTGATTTAAAGATGAAAATGTACCAGTGGAAGAGTCTGCGTGAGGATAATGATGTCCAGTTAACCAGTGAATACAGGGTGCAGTGTTAGCTGTGAGGTTCGCTGTTTTTGTTTGCAAGATACCGTAACTCATAAACCACACCGCGGATTTTAAAATCCAGCTCAGACCAGCTGATTTCACATTTGGTTAAGCTCAGGAGCCCGTCTGCTATAAAGTCAGGTAAGAAATATATTTTTTAAGCGTTTATTTAGCTAAATTTAAAGAAAGAAAGTGTCTGAACCGCCTGTATGCCATCCGGCAAACTATTTTTTAAAATCCATCTCAGACCAGCTGATTTCACATATAGTTAAAGGACAACACCCACCGTGACAGTAACAATTCACCATATTGGACAATTACTGTAGTAAAATATGATGTCTATTTTCATTTTTGCATTTGGCCCAGGCGAGTGTAAAAAACAAAACAAAAAAACAACCGAGTCCCGAAAATAACCGGAAACCCGGCCGAAGATTGCCGAAGTGCGAAGTGACGTCAGTACAGGATCCAGTCAGAAGACATTGCAATGGATCTTACGCTCCGACTTTGCCACGCAGTCATAACCAGTCATTTTTTATCCTCCATCCTTACACATGTAAGTGTGACTGTGCTGCTAAAACCTAACTTCACCCGCTATTGCAGCCGTGCACACTCAGAGCTCAGACCAGGACCCAGAACCGGACACTTAGCTCGACCCACGCACTCATAGCTCCGACCCGGACCCAGAACCGGACACTTATCTCGACCCATGCACTCACAGCTCAGACCCGGACCCAGAACCGGACACTTATCTCAACCCACGCACTCACAGCTCAGACCCGGACCCAGAACCGGACACTTATCTCGACCCACGCACTCACAGCTCAGACCCGGACCCAGAACCGGACACTTATCTCGACCCACGCACTCACAGCTCAGACCCGGACCCAGAACCGGACACTTATCCCGACCCACGCACTCACAGCTCAGACCCGGACCCAGAACCGGACACTGAGCTCGACCCACGCACTCACAGCTCAGACTCGGACCCAGAACCGGACACTTAGCTCGACCCAAGCACTCATAGCTCAGACCCGGACCCAGAACCAGATACTTAGCTTGACCCACGCACTCACAGCTCAGACCCAGAACCGGACACTGAGCTCGACCCATACATTCATACATGAGAACCGACAGTCATCGCGGCTGCAGCCGTGGACACAGAGCTCAGACCCGACACACAGCTGAGACACATATTATGCTAACTAGCATAGCATTAGCATTATGCTAACCAGCCACAGGCTAGCGACATACATTTTCATGAAAAAGTGGCGTGAATATTACCAAACTATGGTACATTTAAAAGCCTGCTCTATTATTCATTCTGTTCTGATGCCAAAAATTAAATTGAGCAAAGTCTTACTCGCAAAACCTCCCGTTTTCTTACAACTGTCGAGGTCCGGGCCTTCTTCGCTGCTCTGTCCTTGGAGGGGGATGAGTCCAGTTTCCAGGGAGAGGCACAGCGTCTTCCTTCAGTCTCGTACAAATGCTGGGCAACACATTGGTTCGGCATTTTCTTAGTTTTTATTCGTAACTACTCTGGTAAGAAATAAGAAAGCTACTAGTAAAGACATGGCGCACGTTCTAACTGTCGGAATTCTAGGCGGATACTTGAGTGACGTCAATGCCCATATATGGAGAGGGGCAAACTTTTCCGGAGCGCTGCTGTTAAAATATGCTAAAAATCATGAAATAACACATTTAGTGTTATTTCTCTACAATATCAATAAACGCTCCTGTTTCATTATGAACTTCACTAGTAAATATTAATGGTGATGCAATTTGAAAACATGGTGGGTCATGGACTTTAAGCTCAGGAGACCGTGTGCTATAGCCTGGCCCTCGCCTTCCTGCACAGCTCCGCTCAATTCTCATTTCCCTTCACTGCTCAGTCTGGGACTTCTCCCATAGACAGCGATTTCTCTAGCTGATTTTTGACCGGACCAATCAGAGAACAGAAGGGGTGGAGTTTTTGGCCCTTAACCACACCCCCACCTGTTCCAGCGCGCAGCCAGCGAGCAGCCGCATGTTCTCATTCAAAGCGATGCAAAGCGATGCAGGACTGTTTTATATGTGACACAAATGTATTAAATTCCCCTTCTTAATCCCTTATCTGGAGTTTTCTTTTGTTTTTTTGGCCAAAAGTCAAGTGATCGCTCCCTCCCTCCTCCTCCTCCTCCTCCTCCTCCTCCTCTCCCTCCGCTATGAGGAAATGCCTCAGGTTGTCACGAGAGAATTAAACTCGGGTTTTACGTTGCTGCCCGAGTCCCATCAGATTTTCTGGTCTTCTGGTGTGCTGGACCAGCGATCCATGGTTTTATTTTATTTTTTTAGAACGTTTTATTGACATTTAAACACAGAATATGCAGCGGCAGCGAGAGAAAATGCTGCAGGAGGCAGAGCAGATGTCAAATTCAGCAGACCACGGGGGAGCAGCCATATATGGCTCTGAGGGGGAGGGAGCAGAATGCTTTTCCCTGTTCAAAAATTTTCTAAGATCCAATGGTTTTGTTCCTCAGCAGAGGCCACGCCTCCAGCAAGAATCGGTTCTCTATGGAGAAAGTCCAGACCCTAGTTCGAAGCGAAGTTAAGGACAAGGGTCTGGTTTTAACCAGGTTACGTGTGCTATAAAGTCAGCTAAGAAATATATTTTTTCTCGCAAAGAAATAATAGTTTTTACCGTGTTTCCATGTGAAGTTCTTCATACTCGCTCGCTTCTGTCGCCGCCATTTTAAGCAGGGCAAACGAGGCGCTGACGTGTCGCGTAGCGGTGACACATAATAGATGCGTATTAAACACCGAAGCGTATTATGTAAGTTTTTTTTCTGGTTTATTTCCAATAATTGGTCAAAGCGTATTATAGACCGGAGCGTATAAAACAACGGCAAATACGGTAGCATATTTCTTAGCTCATATCTTAGATCTTATTACCGTTTTTCTTTACAATTTATACTTTTATTGGCTGTAACTGGGACCCTGAGTACACAATTTCATTCCATCACATGCACCACATGTGATGTGAATGGCAATAAAGAAATCTTGACCTTGACCTTGATAATTCTTTGATTTCTCTATAACTCACTCTCTGGTCTTCCATCTATCGTCCTCCTCTCATCCCTGTAACCCTAATAACTTTCTCTTTTAATTTTACCTCTATTCTTCCATCTAACCTCCCTCATGTTTATGATTTCTTTTTACATTCTTTCTTTCCTTCCCTCATCTTTTGCTTCCCGCTTTCAGCTCAGTCCCACCTTTCTTTTCTTCTTCTCTTTCCTAATTTCTCTCACTCTTTCTGACTCCCTGCCACCCATGTACCTTATACTTCATACACAAATTGCCTGCAAGCAAACAAACAACTCCCAGACTCAAACCTCAGATGTTTCTGTCAAAACAGGCCCGTCACAAACCCAATCAAAACTCAGTAATACTCCAAGACAAATGACAGAAGCTGAAACAAAAACAGATTTGTATGCATAACTGCAGGTCCGGTAGCTGACAGAGCTTTACGAACTGATTAATGGACAAAACAAAGAGCTCACAATTTATTTTTCCGTATTTCCAGATTTCATGTTCATACACAGACAGATTAATTAACTGCTCAGATCGTGCCTGAAGTAAAAAAAAAAAAAAAAAACTGAGGAGATAGAGAGGTCTATCTCACTATATATATACACACACAGAGAAACAGGAGTCGAAACAGGAGTCATTATAGATCCAATGTTTCCATTTCAATTATTTCTGCATGCATAAAACTCTTTGCTGTACTTCAAGGTTCAAGCTGAATAATACAGGTAAATAATCCAACAATGTTCAGTCAGGTCATCTGGACCTCCTCTTTGCTGGACTGAAATAGTTAAAAAAGACAACAACAATGCACCTTCTACACTCCTTGAGTCCAATATTAGTGAGACCCATTTGGAGAACAACATTTAAGTGTGATAATAACAAGAGTTAAACATTCTTTTGAAAAAAAATCTTCAAAAACCATAAAACTGTAATTCAGATTGAGTGAAATCCATTAAAAAAACTACAGTTAATTTTTGCAAAGCTCAACCTTCAGCTCGTTTAAACTTTGATTGATTCTTATTTTATTTATTTGTGAAAAAAAAAAAAAGAGCCTGATCTATAGAGCTCCAAAGACAGCAGAGTTTTCTCACTTATTTTTGCCAAAACCCCATTGATGTGTAAGGGGAAGTCGTTTTATTTTTTATTATTTTGTGAATCCCAAGCACACCGTACAAAGTTATAGCACAATACTCCCTCTCAAGATGTGCACTGTCATGTATCTCCTGTATGAACTATTCCAAAGCTGACTCAGGAGTTGGAAATCTAAATTTGAGACAAAACAATTTAGCAACCCAAGAAAGATGGCTTTGGTGCTAATGAATTGGCACACGTAATTAAGGTATGAATTTATATGGACTAAGGATTAATCGAATAAACTGAAAATAATTAATTAAAATGTTGTTTTTTACAATTTATGTAAAGTTTCCAACTTATTTCAATAAGTGGACTCGTGTTTAATGACATCTGATGAGCAGCTGACTGAATGACTTTAACAGGCCACGGTATCTCTCTGTTTGACAATTAAAAATGAGAACACGGTGGAAGTGAAAAGAATATTGTTCTTAACTGAATGAGACCGTTTCAAGGTCAGGTCCCTCCTTTTTTTTTTAAAGGTCAGGTCCCTCCTAATGTCTCTCGCTTCTTTCAGGTTTCTGCTTCTTGCAGATGATGTGGTCTTATTGGATTCATCAGGTTGTGATCTACAGCTATCACTGGACTGGTTCGCAGCAGAGTGTGACGCGACTGGTATGTGGATCAGTTCCTTCAAATCTGAGGCCATAATTTTGAGCCAGAAAAGAGTTGAGTGCCTTCTTCTGGTCGGGGAGGAGATCCTGCCCCAAGTGGAGGACTTTAAGTATCTCAGGGTCTTGTTCACGAATGGGGGGAAAAAACGGAGCGAGAGGTCGATAGGTGAATAGGTGCAGCGTCTGCAGTGAAGTGGGCGCTGTACCGGTCTGTTGTGGTGAAGACAGAGCTGAGTCAAAAGGCGAAGCTCTTGATTTACTGGTCCATCTACGTTCCCACCCTCATCTATGATCATGAGCTTTGGGTTGTGATCGAAAGAATGATATCACGGGTACAAGCGTCCAAAATGAGTTTTCTCCGCAGGGTGTCTGGGCTCTCCTTTGGGGATAGGGTGAGAAGGGGCGGCCGTGGCGTAGTGGTAATGGCAGTCGTCCCCCGATCGGAAGGTTGGCGGTTCGAATCCCGGTTCCCCACACCATGTGTTGTTGTGTCCTTGGGCAAGACACTTAACCCCGAGTTGCTCCCGGTAGGACTGGAAAGCACCTTGCATGGTAGTCTGCCGCTACCGGTGTATGAATGTGTGTAGCATTCAATGTGTGTAGCACTTTGAGATTTTCACTAATGAAAAGTGCGTTATCAGTTGAATTTATTATTATTATTATTAGAAGCTTGGTCGACCAGGAGGGACTCTGAGTAGAGCCGCTGCTTCTCCACGTTGAGAGGAGTCAGTTGAGGTGGCTTGGGCATCTGGTTAGGATGCCTCCTGGATGCCTCCCTGGTGAGGTGTTCCAGAGAGGAGACCCAGAGGAAGACCCAGGACACACTGGAGGGAGGGACTATGTTTCTCGGCTGGCCTGGGAGTGCCTTGGGATTCCCCCGGAAGAGCTGGCCCAAGTGGCTGGGGAGAGGGAAGCCTGGGCCTCCCTACTTAGGCTGATATCCCATGACCTGACCCTGGATAAGCAAAAGAAAATGGAAGGATGGATGGGGAACATGGTGGAAGTGAAAATAATATTGTTATGAACTGAATGAGACGGTTTCAAGGTTAGGTCTCTCCTAGTGGGCTGGCAGGCCAAGCACAGCCCTAGGGAGGTAGCCTCGAGCGAGCGTCACATCACAAAGGAATAAAACATTCAAAGACTTTCACAAAGTTAAAAAAGAAGCGGAGGACTTTATCCACCAACACTCCCCGTCCCCACCCCCAACCCCCAACCCCATCTGAATGAAATATAATCCTTTCTTTTAATGTCCCTGCACAATTGAATGGCTCCAGGCTTAGCATCGTCCTCAGGAAGTCAGTGTCAGTGTAGCTCAAAGATTCCTATTTTCATGAGGGTAATTTAAAGTGTCAGGGGATTTTAAGAGAAATATATTGAAAGGAGAGAAAACATAAAAGAAATGCTATATCATTTTCAATCTATGTAGTGGGGGGAGAAAATGTGTTTCTTAAACTCTTAAATTGGATTTTTTTTTTTTCAAAAAATGTAATTAATTCATAGAACATGATATAAATACAGTATTAAGATTTTTTCATCTTGTGTAATTTTAGGATAATTACAATCTAACAAAGAAGTGTTGATGAAGCTGGAGTTTGATTTAGGGGAATACTTGCAGTCTGACAACATGGCGGAAAAAAAAGACAGCTATATGGGATGGAAGGATAAAAAAAAGCTAAGAGATAAAAGAGGGAGGGGAAGAAATGGAGGGAAGGAGGGCGGAATCACCTCCACAGAGGAGAACCGAGTGAAGAATTGGATTGCATGCTGCTGACTGGTGTAATTGCAAAGGCGCCCTGACTGAGAAAGCGATACATTGTTCCTCAGCCTCAGCTCAGAAATATTATCCGCCGCCAACGGAATTCTTATGAGTGAAGAAAAAAATAATCAATTGATATTAAAGGCGAGCCACGGTGTGAGCTACAGGAGTCTCAGCTTGTCAGAGCTGCTCTGTTTGATACCACGCCTGGAGAGCCGCGAAGGCTGAGGAAGATAAGTGGCCTGATTACTACTGTCTGTGTGTGCAGGGGAGCATAATGACACGAGTGCCGCCGTAAAAAAATAAATATACACGGAGCCAAAATGTGAAGCTCGAATGCCTGAAAGAGACGAGATGTCTCAGAGATAATATGTATGTCATGTTTACTTTCCATTTGCAATAAATAAATACATTCTGGGTACATTTTCTTTGTTTGCCTTAAAGTCAGTTTTACAAGTGCATCTAAAAACAGAATATTATGAAAAAGTTGTTTTTTTTGTCTATCATTTAAAAAAATGAAAAAACTCGTATGGATTCATTAAACAATATTTTGTCTTTATTTCTTGTTATTTTGATTATTGTGGTTTATAAATAATGAAAAACATAACTCAGGTTGTTCTATGGGCATTTTTATTTTGTTCACAGACATTAAATCTATTTGTGCAGCTTGTCTGAATTTGGTTGGTTGCTTGGGGGTTTGTTTAGTAACGTCTAGTTGTCTCATTTAGTCGTCTTTTTGTCTCTCAACTTCCTCTAGAAAATGAAACACTTATGTAAAAACAGCAGAAAGGGGCTGAGCTCCTTATTTCTAGGCTGCAGCAAAGAAGCTAGGACGTCAATCCCCCCCCTACCCCCACTGAGTTGGCTGTCATCTGTAAGAATTTCTAGTGGGTAAATAACTATGTTTATTCAGAAATTTCCCATTTCCTAACATGTACTTAGTCACCCCCTGTAGCATCCTGACTGCTAAGTCCAGAATACTGTAGTTGTGTTGATTCTGTCTGTTGTTTCCACTACTGTATTATAGTTCAGCAGACTGAAAATCTACTGTGTTGCATGCACATCATCAGAAAACCGAGATGCCTCATTCCATTACATGTTGGATATCTGACCACTCTGAAGACTGGCAGTACATCGATAAATCAGCCTCAAAAAGCTTATTCTGTCCAAGTTTAAACAGATCTGAGCTCACATCCTGATTCATGCTCAATAATACAGGTAGAAAAGTCTAACAAGTCAGGTCCTCTGGACGGTTTCTTAAATAAATAAATAAATGTTTATATATATCGAGAGGACAGTGTTTAACTTTGTTGGATCTGAGATCAGTTTCACATTAAATAATATGATATAAAAACAATGTGTTCAAAAAATCAGACTAGGGTTAAAGTAGTTTTAGAGAAAATATTTGCTTTGTAAAGCATTTATGGAGTGAGATGGATGCTTGCCACTGACATGTGGTACGTGTGCCTGTCATTTACTAAAATACCTCATTAACTACTGGGCAAACTTTAATGAAACTTGCAGAAAGTAACAGTTTGATGTTCCTCTGAAACAGAGCCAACCCACTTCAAGATGGTGGACACTGGCAACTCAACTCAGAAAAGAGTAAATGGCTAATACTCCGGTCATTTTACAGACATTAACCTAAACTTTGATGTGGTAATAGCTGAGACAGATCCTCAACACATTTTCCAAGTATACTGCTTTTTGCACAAGAGCATTGTTTGAAACTTCAACAATAGAAGGTTCTCGTTGATGTAATCATCTGGGCACCTTTTTTTTTTGCCAGCCCCATCTTTATGGGTTAGCATTTAGCTTCAAGCATCAACTGTGTCATGACCAAACGAGAAAAGTGACCAACCAAACTGAAAAAAAATAAAAAAATAAAATAAAATAAAGAATCCCTCAGCAAACATGCACAAACAATGGTAGACTATGAAAATTGAGGTTTTTCACAAAATTAACATTTCTTAAACATGCACTTGCACACCATGTCCTACTAAAGACTTGAATAAAGATCCATTTAATTTCTGTTGATTTAACGTTGGGCAATTTTCCGCTGATGATCATTCAGATCAAAAAGATGAAGCAAATGTCTGGCATGTTGCATGTTTATTACATGACAAGTTCAACTGAATATGCCCTGGCAGTAATATCATTAACAAAAGTTCAACTGTAGTTCCAATTCAAATATTGTACTATAATAAAACACAATCTTTAGTTGTCTGTTCATCCAACATGTATCAAATGTACAGTTGGGTTCCTGTAGTACTTGTTTAACCAAACAATCAAATGGTACAACAGACGGACAGAAGTTGGACAGTGCACAACACACATTTACAATTTGGTCCACAAGAGGGATTTCATTCACGTCATTCTGTAGGAAGAATTGGTAAAGTACCCTGTAGGACGGTGTATTTATTTCAGACAAATTCAATCACCTGCTCCATATGGACACACACAAGTTATTTTCTTGATGGTTCCAACTTCTAGCAGGGAAAGTTGTTCTTTTCTTCATGTAAAAGCAGGTATTTTCACTTCAGTCCACATGTGTATAACACTGTCAGCTACGTCAAATCTCCGGTCATTATGCGAAAGTGTGCTCACAACAAAGGCAAACCGAGCACATAATCGGCATGTTGTTAGTTGAATATTCCATGCATTTTCTTCTGCTTATCTGGAGTCGGGTCGCGGGGGTAGAAGCTTAAGTAGGGAGGCCCAGACTTCCCTCTCCCAGCCACTTGTGCCAGCTCCCCCAGGGGAATCCCAAGGCATTCCTAGGCCAGCTGAGAAACATAGTCCCTCCAGCATGTCCTGGGTCTTCCTCTGGATTTGGTGGGACGTGTCCAGAACACCACACCGGGGAGGCATCTAGGAGGACCACCAAGGTCCAGGAGGCATCCTAATCAGATGCCTGAACCACCTCAACTGGCTCCTCTCAACGTGGAGAAGCAGCGGCTCTACTCCGAGTCCCTCCTGGATGACCGAGCTTCTCACCCCATCTGTAAGGGGCATTAGGGAGAATCCAGACACCTTGCGGAGAAAACTCATTTCGGCTGCTTGTATCCATGATCTCATTCTTTTCAAAGCTCATGATCATAGATGAGGGAAGGAACGTAGATGGACCAGTTAATCGAAAGCTTCGCCTTTTGACTCAGCTCTCTCTTCACCACGACAGACCGGTACAGTGCCCACTTCACTGCAGACACTGCACCTATCCGCCTATCAATCTTTTGCTCCATTTTTTCCCTCATTCGTGAACAAGACTCCGAGATACTTAAACTCCTTTACATGGGGCAGGACCTCCTCTTCGACCCGGAGAGGACACCCTACTCTTTTCCAGCTTAAGACCATGGCCTCAGATTTGGAGGCACTGATCCTCATCCCGTTAACTTCACACTCGGCTGCAAACTGCTCCAGCGAAAGCTGTAGATCATGAAGATCAGTGCCTCCAAACCTGAAGCCATGGTGTTGAGAAGTAAAAGGGTAATTGAGTATTGTTTTATCTAAAGCTTGGGTTATTCGCAACTTGAGTCATCTCATCAAATTCAAAAAGGAAAAGCTAACTGCTAAACTTTCAGCAAAGAGAAACTAAAACATCTTTCTAAAATAGGTTTTTGGACAATGTCAAGAAAAATAACATCTTCATTTATCTTTGATACACATATGAAACACTGCATCTCAGCTTAGAAAAGCAAAACGATTGAACTCAAACAAAACTTCCTAATCAGTCATCTTTTCTTCTTGGATTCCTCTTGATACAACTAGCATTACTATCTTATGCCCCGATACACATTGTGGAGCCAAGATGGTCTAGTGGCAGGGCTTTTGACTACAGATCCGAAGGTCGCGGGTTCGCGCCCCGGCCACTACCCAGCTTGGGGTGTCTATGAGTGCACACCTATTTCTCCAGCTCCCCGGGCGCTTTCGGGCTGCTCACTGCACCACCTGGTAGGTGGTTGGGTTAAATGCAGAGACGAATTTCGTCTGTGTATGGGAACATATGCAGATGACAGGAATAGACATTATTATTATTATTATTAAACACACATTTTTGTTTTTCATGTCAACACACTTTGTCCGTTTCCTGCTTGCTGTTAGCCTGGCCCTCGCCTTCCTGCACAGCTCCGCTCAATTCTCATTTCCCTTCACTGCACGTCTGGGACTTCACCCACCCACAAGGATTTCTCCGGTAGATTTTTGTTCGGACCAATCAGAGAACAGAAGGGGCGGAGTTTTGGACCCTAACCCACGCCCCCACCTGTCCCAGCGCGCAGAGCCCTATAAAAGGGCTCTGCCAGCGCTCAGTCAGCGAGAAGCGGCATGTTCTCATTCAAAGCGATGCAGGACTGTTTTCTATGTGACACACATTTATTAATTTCCCCTTCTTAATCCCTTATCTGGAGTTTTCTTTTGTTTTTTTTCTCCAAAAGTCAAGAAATCGCTCCCTCGTCCTCCTTCTCCTCCTCTCCCTCCGCTGAGTAAAATGAACACGGAAATGGCTGTCACGAGAATTAAACTCGGGTTTTACGTTGCTGCCGAGTCCCATCAGATTTTCTGGTCTTCTGGTGAGCTGGACCAGCGATCCATGGTTTTATTTTATTAAAACGTTTTATAACTATAAACACAATATGCATCGCGGCAGCCGGCAGAGGGAAAAAGCTGCAGAGGGGGCGGAGCACTTGTCAGTCAAGTTCACCCCGCTCATTCAAAGCGATGCAGGACTGTGTGACACAAATTTATTAATTTCCCCTTCTTAATCCCTTATCTGGAGTTTTCTTTTGTTTTGTTTTTTCCCAAAAGTCAAGAAATCGCTCCCTCCTCCTCCTTCTCCACCCTCCGCTGAATGAAAAGGAGGAAATGTCTCAGGTTGTCACGAGAATTAAACTCGGGTTTTACGTTGCTGCCGGAGTCCATCAGATTTTCTGGTCTTTTGGTGAGCTGGACCAGCGATCCATGGTTTTATTTTATTTTATTAAAACGTTTTATGACATATAAACACTGAATTTGCGCAGCGAGAGAAAAGCTGCAGGACTCCTGGAGCAGGGGGCGGAGCAGTTGTCAGTCAAGTTCACCAGAGCACGGGGGGTGGCTCTGAGGGGAGGGAGCAGAATGCTTTCCCTGTTCAAAATATCCAATGGTGTTGTTCCTCAGCAGAGGCTAACGCCTCCAGCAAGAAACGTTTCTCTATGGCTAGGTTCCAGACCCTTGTCTGAAGCGAAGTGCAGGACAGGGTTTGGTTTCAACCAGGCTAGCTTGCTGTAACAATTAAAGCAAGGCTGACAGGTACAGGTGTGGATTCTGTGAAAGTCCCAATCGCTGTTGGGAAGTCTAGGCTCTTACACTGTCAGCAGTAACCATCAACAAGCAGCTAATAGGAGGCCAGATGCTGCCTCTCTGCACACCTGGCTCCATAACACAAATCCCATGTTCACCTAACCCTCTGATTCCAGCAGCAGGAGACACTGATTTACTGAAACGTGCAAAGGATGTGAAGCCTTTCGTGCAAGTGTGAGTATGAATGAAAATAACCATAGCAGGTTCAAACACTCCCTCTGCTCCCCTGAGGTCCTCCCCTGAGGTTGTATATCCTGGCAGCTTGATTCTCCTTTTGTTTCCCCATGACAGATTAACCTTTAACACGAAAAAAATAAACTATCCAGATGACCTGATAGAGAATTATCGGATTTGATACCTGGACTATTGAGCATTAACTTTCTTGTCATAAACTAACATTGTTACTGAGGCAACACATTACATTATTTTATTAAAAAACAATATTCAATTTTGATCATGACAGAAAAAAACATGTACTTGGGTACCAGTTCAATAAATTCTCTCAATAAAAGTTAATGAGACTAACTCGAAAGTATAGACAAAATCATATTTTTAACACGCACTAAAATACGTACGTTCAGTGCAAGTGTATGTTATACATGAACACAGAAGAACAGAATTTTAATTAAGTCATCTTTTTAAAAATTCTTAAATTTATAAAGTTGTACTTTTTCTGTGACGCGGTTAGAAAAATAAAAAAATAAGCTTCAAAGTCATTTATTGTCAATATTGTGCATCTGTATTATTCTAATTTTATGTCCACTAAAATTGCAGCACAGAAAAGCCATAACAATAAACAAATACATTATATAAAAACTGGAGCGTGAGATCGATAGGCGGATAGGTGCAGCATCCGCAGTGAAGCGGGCGCTGTACCGGTCTGTCGTGGTGAAGAGAGAGCTGAGTCGAAAGGCAAAGCTCTCAATTTACCGATCGATCTACGTTCCCACCCTCATCTATGGTCATGAGCTTTGGGTTGTGACCGAAAGAACGAGATCTCGGATACAAGCGGCTGAAATGAGTTTTCTCCGCAGGGTGTCTGGACTCTCCCTTAGAGATAGGGTGAGAAGCTCAGTCATCCGGGAGGGACTCGGAGTAGAGCCGCTGCTTCTCCACATCGAGAGGAGCCAGTTGAGGTGGCTCGGGCATCTGGTTAGGATGCCTCCTGGACGCCTCCCTGGTGAGGTGTTCCGGGCATGTCCCACCGGGAGGAGACCCAGAGGAAGACCCAGGACACGCTGGAGGGACTATGTTTCTCGGCTGGCCTGGGAACGCCTTGGGATTCCCCCAGAGGAGCTGCTCCAAGTGGCTGGGGAGAGGGAAGTCTGGGCCTCCCTACTTAGGCTGCTACCCCCGCGACCCGACCCCGGATAAGCGGACGAAAATGGATGGATGGATGGATTATATAAAAACAACTATTAAACTTTGGTTTTTGTTTCTGCCTACCGTAATATCTGGTGGAAATACATTTCATAAACAATATTAGACATACAACCTTACCATCTACATTTTAAAATTGTGTAATAATATTATGATCAGTTATATTAGTTGCAGTGCAAACCATAAAATAATCTTGACATAAATACGGTTTCCCCTTACTTACCTTGTTTCCAAAACCTGAATGGGAGTCTCCCCAAATTCACTACTTCTCAGACCTTCCCCAAAGTCATCATCTCTGCATAAAAACATAATGTAGTTCAAACAATAATCAGATATTCTTTTCAACACATTTATCACACAATGAAGTATTTTGTATGGCACGTTTCATATGCTGTGTCACTTCCAACTTACCCTATAATTCTAAATTATCTTTGTTTGTAGAATGATTCATACATAATAATCTATCAAACTAAATATCTAATAAATCTCAATGATTTCTGCTGAGTTTAAATAAACACAGAGTGCTTGCCAATACTGTATAAGCTTTCAATATCATTTCCTTACTGATCAGAGGATGCTTTACGTCATTTTGCAGGTATACGGACAAATTTATCTAACATATCAAAGCATGTAGGATGATTTAAAAAATAGCATCAAACAGCCATCTTCCATCCTGTTCTGCTGCTAGAAGTAAAATTTGAACTTTTTACGCTCTCCTTTCATCCTGCTTCACTGCAGGCTCATGTCCGCAGCAGACAAACGCGTCCCCCCACCGCAAGTTTTACAGATTTTATGCAAAAAATTAATGATTTTTGAGGCCCTTTATACAGGTAAACGTCCAAAGAGGTTGACATGTATGCATCAACAACATATATTGTGTAGGAGAACTAACAGACTTTTCGATTATGAACACCAAATGATCAGCAGACAATATGCTAATTGCTAGTTGTTGTGATCATGCCTCTCTTACACAGACAGCGCAGTTACAGTACTTTCATCATATCTGCTTGCTGATCCACAATACAATAAGTTAGGATAACTAAATGTACGTATCGAAACAATACTGAGGTTGAATGAGTTAGCTGCTACCATTAGCATCACGTCAGCTGTAGGCCGGAAAACGGTTTTAGCCTGTTGTAGATAATATCATGGCATTTGGGGCGGCCGTGGCGTAGTGGTAATGGCAGTCGTCCCCCGATCGGAAGGTTGGCGGTTCGAATCCCGGTTCCCCACACCATGTGTCGTTGTGTCCTTGGGCAAGACACTTAACCCCGAGTTGCTCCCGGTAGGACTGGAAAGCACCTTGCATGGTAGTCTGCCGCTACCGGTGTATGAATGTGTGTAGCATTCAATGTGTGTAGCACTTTGAGATTTTCACTAATAAAAAGTGCGTTATAAATTGAATTCATTATTATTATTATTATTATTATTATTTGCGCTATCACATGATTCAAGCAAAGACACTTACTTGTCAAGCAAGAGTGTTGCTAACTCTGCATCGCTTTGCAATCCTTTGAGCACCCGAAGCTCTCGCCACCTCCGCCATTTTGAAACAGCTACTGTTTGAGACGGGAACGTGCGCGGATGCGCGCTGCAGCTGGGAGAGGCGGGGGAAGGGCGGGGGAAGCTCGTGCATGAACAAAACTCTGTTTTTATTGGCTGGTTAAACTCGGCCGCTCTGGTTTTTATAAATGCTATTTTAACCACCGGGAGACGCCAGAGGAATATAGTATTTCTCAAACATTAGCTGTCTAACATCAGTCTGTCAAAAAATGATGTAAAGGATTATGAGGAGGTCAATATTAATACTGACCTCTTTACCTTAATTAATTTACTTATTCAGATTGAATAGTAATTTCACGGATTCTTTTCTTTTTCAATTTACCCAATATTTCTGTGATCTTTACGATGGATAAATAAACAAAGCCATTAAGTGACACAGACGTTAACTTAGTTGGTATGCCAGGCGACACTACCATTTATTTAAAATAAATCACTAAATTAACACCATTACACTTGATTGATATGATTTCACTTTCTTTCAATTTAATACGTCAGCACACTTAAATTCAACACAACAGACTTCAATACTGGATGTTAACATATTTAGTCTGTGGGCTCTTTAGCTTAAAATAGTTTCCAGCTTAGAATTGAGGGAAAGGAGAGGAGGAAAGATTTAAGAAGAATTGGGAGGTTAAGAGAGGAAGTTTATCTTGCATTTATGAAACCAGATGACACTCTTCCATACGCGTCCAGCTAAGATATCATCACACCTCCAGCAAGCAAACAGCGGCTCCTTTACCTTAAGACGTCCGCCTCGGTTCTGGTAAAGAGCTGTGATCAGCCTTGGACGAACGAGTCGTCGGTCCCGCAAGTCCAAGCTGGACTCCACACGTGTTTACCTTGTCGGTGTCGGTGATACTCGCTTTCGTCGGCAGAAGCCGTGGCAGTCGTGGTTTTTGGCTCAAGATAACTTATTCCAGGAAGGAATAACAAAGTTTTGAGCTTACGCTCATTCGACGTGGACTCATAACAGCAGGTTATCAGTCCTTAGCTGAAGACGAAGGTCGT
>JBBPBX010001608.1:88857-100335 GCA_038048925.1 Garcialebias charrua | reverse complement strand
CTATTCCATGAATTATGGTAGATCTTCCCCTCGAACTAGTCCTAAAAGGTGGCTTCACAAATACATTTGTCCCCTTAAGATTATAATTACTCGTTCTGACAAAATATTTCTGAATATTAGAAGGAAGTGCATTAGTTTGAGCTTTATACAAAAATATATTATCAATTAAATCATAAAACTTCAACAGTTTCATTTGATGAAACAAAATGCTTGAAGGATGATGATAATTCTTTCTGGTGATAATTCTAATAGCTCTTTTCTGCAATATAAAAATTGGCATTGTAATTGATTTACACGCCATACCCCAAACGCTAATACCATAAATTAAATGTGGCACAAATAATGTATTATGTTACGATCCAGTGTGGTGTGGGAGGGGTGAGTCCAATGGTGCAGACGGACACTCAGAGACACGAGTAGTAAAAAGTCAAAAATGCTTTAACAACAAAAACTCAAAAGCTCAACTGTGGCAGAAATACAAAAACTCAACATGACGAGTTGTACTCACAAAAACCAAGGAGCTGCAAGGACACGACACACCAGGGAGGAAAATGAGATGACCCGACAAAGACAAGCACACAAATGCAAACTTATATACACAACCTAATTACTTAAATCATACACACCTGAGAGACAAGGACACATGCAAGGAAGGTGATGGGCGGAAGGAGACGACCACCAGAGGGAGCCACACTCTTACAGTACCTCCCCCTCAAAGACGCCCCCAGGCGTCCCCAAGGAACACCCCCAACAACCAGGGCGGGCACGAAGGAAAAAACACAGGGACAGGGGAACAGGACAAGGGACAAAAAGCTAAACACAAAGCCAAACTTGCAAAAACCCAAACCAGACCTAAACACAGACTAAACCCAGAAAACTAACAAGCGTCAAAACGTAGAAACGTCAACGGACGTAGTGACGTCATCGGACGTAGTGACGTCATCGACGTGGAGACCCTCCATCGAGGCGGAGGCGTCGGAAGAGCGAGGACCCTCTGCAGCAGGGACGTCACCGGCGCGAGGACCCTCCGAAGACAGTAGAGGCGTCACCTGGCGCGGGAAACCCCTGCAGACGTCGGGGCTCCAGCGGCGTGAGGACCCTCCGAAGCGAGTAGAGGCGTCATCAGCGCGTGAACCCTTTGTAGACGCCGAGGCATCAGCGGCGCGAGCACCCACGAAGTAAAAGCGTCACCAGTGCGGAGACCCTCCGAAGACAGTAGAGGCGTCATCACCGACGCGGGGACCCCCTGAAGGTGTAGAGGCGACAGCGGCGCAGGACCTCTGCAGACGGCGAAACCTCAGCGGCGCGCTCCGGGACCAGACGACGAGGAAAAAACAGAACGGGCAGGTGAGAAAAATAAAGTCTGAACTGGGTGTGATCCTTGTACTGAAAACAGAGACTGCAGGAGGTTGAAAAACTACGGAGACTGCAGCAGGCATGAGAGCGGCCGCAGGAACTGCAGCTGCAAGGACCACGTCTATGACGGCTGCTCCCTTCGAGCGGAAACCGTCATCTTCTGTCTCTGGAAAGTTCCGCCCGCTGGACTCACTGTTTTGGGTCAGGTCATCATGTTACGATCCAGCGTGGTGTGGGAGGGGTGAGTCCAATGGTGCAGACGGACACTCAGAGACACGAGTAGTAAAAAGTCAAAAATGCTTTAATAACAAAAACTCAAAAGCTCAACTGTGGCAGAAATACAAAAACTCAACATGACGAGTTATACTCACAAAAACCAAGGAGCTGCAAGGACACGACACACCAGGGAGGAAAATGAGATGACCCGACAAAGACAAGCACACAAATGCAAACTTATATACACAGCCTAATTACCTAAATCATACACACCTGAGAGACAAGGACACATGCAAGGAAGGTGATGGGCGGAAGGAGATGACCACCAGAGGGAGCCACACTCTTGCAGTATTATACAACAAATAAAGTGCCTTATCATTTAGTAAATCTCCAACTCTATAAAATATCGCAATGGACCTCGATAATTTTGCTTTAACTTAACTTACATGATGTTTCCAAGACAATTTTTCATCAATGATGATGCCCAAGAACTTCGCTTCAGAAACTCTCTGAATCTCAGATCCATCAATTAAAAATGGTACATCAATTTATTTTTATTACTAAATATCATATAACTAGTTTTATCCAAATTCAACGTTAATTTATTAAATAAAGGTTTAAATAAGGTTGTAAATAAAGGTTGAATAAGTGAATGAATGAATTTAATATTTCATGTTATTTAAAATTTGCTGTAAATGCTGCCGATATTAATTAAATTGTGCACTTGATGATGCATTCCATAATTATATGTTTTAAAAGGCGACAGTCTGGCGTCAACAGGATACATCTAGATTGAAATCCTGAACATTTTAGCAGCAATAATAATAAAAAAACAAAAACAGTTCAGTCTTTTTAAATGTGTGTCCTTTATTTTGCCTGATTAGAAACAGACGCAGGAGTTAAAGATTGCTGACTCATGGTTCACCTGCAGGTGCTTCTTAAAACGCCCCCCGCCCCCAGTAAGCGAAAACTTCTCAGTGAACTCTTTGTTACTTTTCAAACTCTTGGTAATTCACGTCCAACGTGTGAGAATTGAAATCTCCACTAACTGTCAGCTCATTGCTCTGATCAGCCTCCCTCCTCTGGGTGGCCCTCAGGGTCCTTTTAAAGGTTGCTGTGAAACTTTACGTTGCTTCTCCTTCTCTGTTGTTCTCGTTCCCTCTCTCCTTCTGTTCTTTGCTGACACTTTTTCCCTCTCACCTTTGATCAGGAGGCATGTGCGCTGCTGGACCCTTAAGCAAAATGACTTAACCTTTGATAGCATTGTTATAATTTTCCTTTCTCTCTTGTCTTTGCCTCCTGGCTCCCTCCTATCGCTGTCCCCGAGGACCACTGGTCAAAATAATTACCTTTTTTCACAGCTTCTTCTTGTGTCGTTTTCTGTCAGGGTTTTATCTTTTGAATTTAATTCTTTGCTTAATTTTCTTCTCTCGTCTCCCTGTTTCCCTTTTTCTTTTGAACTTCTCGACTGTGGACTTCATTTCCCACAGGATGTCTTTTATCCTCCTGATGTAATATCCACTCCTCTTTCCTCATTCGTTGTAACTTTGGCAGGCATCTCTGTCTCTGCCTTTCTTCTTTTCTCTTTAAAATCATTTTTATGCCTCTTTTTTTTTTAGATATGTTATGGCAATTCTTGTCCCTACAATGTGTGTGTTGTAGTGTTGACTGGCTGGCATCTTAGTTCTCTGTTCCTTTGACAAAAAAAGGCTATTATCGTCACAATGTTCATGGACTTGAAGGTAATAGTTACACTAGTGATTTTCTGGTTCTTGATGTGCTTTTACTCTGAATTGTCAGCTTTTCACTTTTGATCTCTTTGCTCTTTTTCTTCATGTAGGAATTCTTTTTTTAAATCTACCCGTAAGTCAGAGAAGGACATGTAGGGGATTTTTCAGCTAAACAAAAAAATTATTTTCTGACTTCTTAAGGCGAATTCTCAATGATTGATAAAAAGTTGCATGTATGAAAACAGGTTTGTAAAGAACTGAAGCAAAACATTGAGATTTTTTTTTCAAAAGCCTTTCTTTTGCCCATTTTTGTTTGCTTGTTTTCTTATATTTGGGCCTTTATATTTTTTAACCTTGCAACATATATTTTAGTTAACATTTACATCCTAATACATTGACAAATTAATTGCCTTAATTAAAGTAGTAATTTGTTCTAAATTAATTTACAACATAGAAGGTAATTTGAATACATTATAATTATGCAGATTGGCTAGCATGGTGTATTAAAGAGTTGTATACAAAATATGTTGCTGTTTTCGTTATTGCTGCACACCCTGCTAAGATAAAATATATTTAAATGTATTTTTCTTAAACCACATGGACAAGAAATACAATAATTTGGAAACTATGGCAGTCCAATCCAGTACTTGACATTTAGACAATTGCTGATTGATTTGACATTTAAACTCTGCCACACTGTCAACAAAACCAAGACTATGATAATCATCTTGCTTTATGTTTTATGTTAAAACAACTTTATTGCATTGGATTTACAAGTATACTATTAGAATAACTGCACTAAGTGTATAATTAGTTAAGACGAAAAATGTGTCTTTGTGTTACGAGTGACCTCATCCTTCAACAACAAGCATTCACAAATGTGGCTTTGACAAACATTTGGACTCCAGAGTAAACAACTCTGACTCAGTTCCTTTTCATCACTCAGACAGAGAGATTCACAATTGTTAACAGCCAAAAGGTTAATGTTGTAAAATGATTAAAGTCAGACGCTGTTTTTGTCACACAGTCGGGGCTAATTTATTGATGAATTATTCTGAAAACCAGTAATTACTTTCACAAGCAAACTTCACAACGTGCATCCGAGTAACGCTGCTGTCAAGTCACAGGAAGGGACCCTGGATGATGCAGATGCTGACAAGTCATTTACAACAGATGACTTCTGAATGAGCCACAACAACAAGATTGGTGATTATAAAAATTACAGGCTATTGTTAGGCTTGGATAGATGTAATTAATTTCTCCTGCCACAACAAGTTGTGCCCCCCCTGCTGCTGATGCCTAATTTGTGATGGGCTTGAGTTTGTTCTCACATCTGCTAACAAACAACAAAAAAAGACCACTTGCAAATCTGATGCTATCAAATTATTTGCAACGAAATTACACATTTATGTATTTTATTTTTATTTCTGATTGCAGTAAATTGTAAATTTTCAAGTCACAGTTGTTGAATTAGGATCTTTCAGAGCTGGGAAAGAAAGATAAATGACATCCAACAAAGTTCAAAGTCATCTTGATGTTTTTATTTATTTATTTATTTTTATTTCATCCAAAGGATTTTATCAGTCTGAGGAGCCACAACACATTCAGTCCTACAAGCAGCACACTCAAATGTGACATGTGAGTGTGTTGCTTGTGGGACTTTGGATGAAGGACGAAATGTCTCAACAAAAACAGAAACCGTCCAGATGACCAGACTGAACTTTGTTGGATTATTTTTTTTATTTTAATTTTTTACCATGGACTGCTTTGACTGTGGCTCCTCAGAGGAGTCAATGGGGGAGAGGGTGGGCCCCAGATACCAAATTATCACCAGGAAACTGATTGGTCCAGTATGTGAGTGTGCTACAGTATTCGTGGGACTGAGTTTGTTGTGGCTCCTCAGACTGATGAAATCCTTTGGATGAAGTTCAAAAAGTATCAACAAAAAACAAAACAAAAAAACAATCAGATGACCTGACTGAACTTTGTCAGATTTATTTACCTTGATTATTGAGCATCAACTTTTATAAATGACATCACTGAAAGTATTTAATAGAGATGTAAATGTTGCTCATTCCGCCCTTTACATCTCTAAATTTCAGTTTTTCTGACATTCATGCAACTCAGTTTTGCAGATTAACCGGTATTCTCAAATTATTGGTGTTTTTGCCACATCTTCTCCATCTCAGCTCACTTTTGTAGCTGTCAAGCTGATGTTTATTGAAGTAAATGGTTGGTTTACAACACTGTGAATTCACCCTTTTTTCACACATTTTACTCAACATGTCGTTTCCAAACTTTAATACATTTACATTTTAAAGTTTCTTATGAGCCTGTTGTACCTTCTCTACACGTTCAAGGTCGCCCACAGCTTCACCCCGCCTTGTCGGTTTGATCTCCTGCACATCACCACCCCTTCCCCTTTCCCCTTCCCACTTTCTTCATTTTCCCTCCTCTATCCACCTCGACATGCCCCCTGTCCACCTCAGCACCCTGGGAAAACAAAGCTTTTTCCCACTCTGCTCCCCAACTCTAGAACACTCTTCCTCCAGACATCCACAATATTAACTCTGTTCTTACCTTCAAATCACAGCTCAGAACTCACCAGTTCCAGTTACTACTTGCTCTAATGTCTTATCCATTTCTACTTATTTTTAATTTTTAGTCTGCACTTTAATGCTGTGACTTTGTGTTGTACTGTTTTTAATTGTGTACAGTGCTTGGGTGTCTTGAAGGGCACTAATATAAAATGCATTATTAGTATTATTATTATTAGTAGTAGCAGTAAAAATGAACACAAATTTGATATTAATGATTAATGATATTAATACTGTTAGGATCACAGAGACCTTTCTGGGTGGAGTTTGCATGTTCTCTCTGTGCATGCGTGAGTTTTCTCCAGGTGTTCCGTCTTCCTTCCACAGACTAAAAACATGCATGTTAGGCTCATTGATAATTCTAAATTGTCCCTAGATGTGTGTGAGAGAGTGAATGGTTGTTTGTCTCGTTTGTCTCTATGCGTCCCTGTGATGGACAGGAGACCTGTCCAGGGCCCCGCCTCTCACACAGTGACTTCTGGACACCAACAACCCATTGTGTCCCAGAAAGGAGGAAACTGGTAAAGATAATGGATAGACAGGCAGATTTATCATGTTAATGTCAAAGTTCATGTACAATAATCCAGGTTTAAAAAAATCCAACAATGATAAGTCAGGTCATCTGGACGGTTTCTTTGTGTTGAAACATTTCATCCTTCGTCCAAAGGACTTCATCAGTCCGAGGAGCCACAACAAACCCAGTCCCACAAGCAGCACACTCCCATAGTGGGCCAACTAGTTTGATGGTGATAAGACGGTTTCTGGAGTCCGCCCTCTCTCCCGTCTCTTTTTCCTGGATTACTGAGCATGAACTTTGATGTTAACCACGTTGGCCAAGGCTGCCTCAGACGAGTTTATGAAGTAGAGAGCAGACTCCCGAAACCATCTTACCACCATCAAACTGGTTGAACTTCTATGTGAGTGTGCTACCTATGGGACTGAGTTTATTGTGACTTCTCGGACCGATGAAGTCCTTTGGATGAAGGACGAAACATTTCAACACAAATAAACTGTCCAGGGGACATGACAACGTTTTTGGATACTGTTAATGATTAGTGCTTTGTTGTTTGCAATCATTTTCAGCAATTTAAAGTGGTCTAAATTAATAATTTTTAATAAACAATTATCTTAGTTGAGTGGGAGGAGACCCAGAGGAAGACCCAGGACACGCTGGAGGGACTATGTTTCTCGGCTGGCCTGGGAACGCCTTGGGATTCCCCCAGAGGAGCTGCTCCAAGTGGCTGGGGAGAGGGAAGTCTGGGCCTCCCTACTTAGGCTGCTACCCCCGCGACCCGACCCCGGATAAGCGGAAGAAAATGGATGGATGGATGGATGTCTTAGTTGAGCAACTCTGCTTATGACAAGTGTTTCTGTGCAGAGCTTTGGAGCTACTCAGTTCTTGCCTTTGCATTTCCCCCCAAACCTTCTTATCAGTAACTCAACCATTACAGCCAAATAGATTTGTCAATATTTGTTGCCAGTAGGGGAAAAAATGATTCTCCAGTAACACAAAAACCAACAGTTTTATTGCAGCAGTAGCATTTTATGGAGTCATTCTGCCATCCTGCTGTGTTTTATCAGCACCTTTTAAAAATAAAGCACATCTGTGGTGAGTTTGAGGTAAAAGACTAACAATAACAGAGTAGACTGGTACTTAGACACGTTAAAGTGATCATTTAAGTCCCCCCCTTCCCCTCAATTTCACATCTGCAAATTATTTTCATTTAGATATTTTTGTTTTGTTTTGATTGACATGCTTTCAATTGCAGTGGCTGACAGGCAGAAGGCACACAGATTTTGTTCTCAAAGTAAAAAAAGAAATCCTAATAAACTAATTATTGTGTGCACATCATGTTCAGACGTTATTTTACAAAAACTGAGGTCAATTAGTGGTGATACCTTAAGGGCTTTCTTTGTTGTCCTCCCTTGGGGAAACATTGCCTTGTCTGCTTCCTCTCTCTTTAAAAGACTATTTCAGAAACTCTGATGAAAGAGTAACAAATGTGCAAAATTATGACCTCCTTTTGGATATCATACGGGCAATCACTTTATGATGAAACTAGTTTGAAATGGAAGTAATGATCCAGGAGAAGTACTCTCAATGGCAATAAAACTTGATGATGCAGCAATTTTTTTTTTGTCCACAAAGTTTAGTTTGGAAGTTCAGTCAGTAGAGTGTCAAGACAGCTTTCTTGAGATATTGAAAGAAACCTGAATATCCTGCATAAAGTTTGGAACAGAAAAGTTGAAAAGAACAGACATGGTCCAATGTTACATAACCACAAGCTCCATGTGACCTTACCAGAGAAAAGTATTGTTTCAGGTTCAAATAACTAATTAATATAAATTAAAAGCTTCTACTAAAAACCACTTGGCTTTAGGTTAAAGATTAGAGCCCTCTGTAATTGTGATTATGCATGCATCAGCCTCATTGAACACATGAAAGATGTCAATCGATGGCACAGATCAGCACTTTTTTTGCATTTTACAGGTCAATAACTTGTCCTCTTTAATGCCTTATGCAGGCAGGTTTGCATATTGTTTTATAAAATTTTAGTATCTAAAATGCATTGAAGATCTTAACATTTAACAAAATATGCATATTTGTTTAACCATACGACACCTGCATTGCTTTGTCTGTCGGCTGTAGTGCTGATTTACAACCACTGCCGTCTTTTTTTCTGTGAAATGTGTTCGTGTCTGGATGAACATCCGTCTCTGCCAGTCAGCCAGCAGGACTTTAAAAGGTGCTGATCAGCAGGACCAGTGATGGGTTAAATACCCCATGTCTTAATGCTTTGATCTCATTGCTGACAAAGTGAGAAATGGCTGTGTGAGGGTGAGGTCGACATTGTGGGAGATGAAGGCCGAAGGGGCGGAGGAGGTAGATCTGGATGCTAATGAGAAGGAAAGATGTGAGAAGAGACAACCCTTGAAGGGGAATGGGGTGAAAGTGTAGCACTGCAGGAGAAAAGATGAGTGACGACACATAAAAGGTACATTTTGATTACAGCAAAAAAAATAAAAATAAACATCAGGATATTCTTAGCTTCTTATATTTAAAACCTGGAGAGCTGGTGCAGGAAGAACAACCTTTACATCAATGTAAAGAAGACAACGGAGATGGTTGTGGACTTCAGATTGACCTGGATTATTGAGCATGCACTTTTTTGTTCTATCACTAAGTTTTAGAGTTCATGATTTATGAATCTCATTTATTTCACGCAATAATTTATTAGATGGTGTTCTAAACTAAGATTAGGTCCACAATGTATTAATCCTAGTTCGTGTCAAATTTATAAAGAGGTCATTAGTATTTTACAACTTAAATAATTTCAATTACGGTAATTGAAGTTTCCCACTTCCTATTTTCAAGTTCAGATTTTTCAATTTTATGACTTCTGCATCAGAAAAAGTTTCCATAGTAAATCATTAAATATTCATCCCATCTTCAGACATGAAACATCAACCAGACAAAGAACAATACAGACAACGGTGCATGGAAAATAGGACAAGACAGGAAAAAATAGAAAATAAAAAAGATACAGGCTGCGAAGCAGACAGATAAAACAGCCTAACCAAGCAATCTGAAAATAAAATTAAAAAAATGTGCTTTTAGTTCTATTTAGCTCTTTTCTCTTTAACCACAATTCTTCAAAGCAGCAGCAGATGGTGACACTTGCAGCTCTGCTCCCTGGTTTTTTAGAAAACCTCCCTCGGTCTATTTACTTTCTGTGGGGATTACACTCGGCTCTCATCTTCCAATGCAGCTCATTTGGGCAAATCTCTCTTGTGTCCCTCTGACTCACTCACTGTATACTGGCACATATTTGTGTGTAGGTGTGTCTGCAAATAGAACTGAAGGCGAGTGTGTCATATGGAGAAAATATGTGTTTGTTAGTGTTTGAATTGCTGCCAAGGGGGTTTCATTTTTATCAGTGAGGCTACTTTCATCCTCGAGTGTTTTATTTGGCGCAGAAAGGATTTTCTGGCTGACTCCACTTTTAGTAATTTTCATGGCAGCCAAGACAAGGAACAGACAAGGTGTCTGGTATTTGTTTGGGAGATCACAGTGCATCAGTGGAAGACATCAGCTGTCAAGGGATGATTTGCTTTCAAAAAAAGTTTCTATAATCATTTAAGTCAGTTTTGAATTCTGTTGCAAAAGTCAATTGTTGGAAAACCTGACAGCGTTTGTTTGTTTGAAATGTCAGTTGGCTTTCTGGTGATAAAAGAAAATCAAATTCAAATTATGAATACAATTATGGTGAGAAGGTGAATGAATTTAAAGAGCAATTTAAAACTATGACTTTGCTATTCGTTTTAATGAAGAAAAAAAAGTCTAATTCTGACAGGATTAACTAGCTAGTCTGAGGGGAAACAACACCAAAGTGGACCATCTTGAAACAACAGCAGTCTAAAAAGAATAATACTATATTACATTTCCTGCAAACATGCATATGTGAATGCTTATTGCAGAAGAACTTGCTGTAAAACAGTTGCAATTAGCTAAAAAAAAAACATGCTGCAATGTAGCTGAAATGAAAGACTAAGCCTACTTTACCAGAAGAAAGCAAAAAAACACTTCTTCTTCTTCTTTCGGCTTTTCCCTTTTCAGGGGTCGCCACAGCGAGTCATCCTCCTCCACCTCACTCTGTCCTCTGCATCCTCTGTCCTCACTCCAACTACCTTCATGTCCTCTCTAACTGCATCCATATATCTCCTCTTTGGCCTCCCTCTTTGTCTTTTTCCTGGCAGCTGCATTTCTAACATCCTTCTACCAATATACCCACTGTCCCTCCTCTGGACATGTCCAAACCATCTCAGTCTGGCCTCCCTAACTTTATCTCCCAGTTGTTTAACATGTGCTGTACCTCTGATGATCTCATTCCTGATCTTATCCATCCTTGTCACTCCTAAGGAGAACCTCAGCATCTTCATTTCTGCCACTTCCAGTTCTTTCTCCTGTCTTTTTGTCAATGCCACTGTCTCCAGACCATACAACATAGCTGGTCTCACCACTGTCTTGTAAACTTTTCCTTTGACCTTTGCTGACACCTTTTTGTCACAAATCACTCCTGAAACTTTTCTCCATCCACTCCATCCTGCCTGGACTCTCTTTTTCACCTCTTTACCACATTCCCCATTTTCCTGGACAGTGGACCCCAAGTACTTGAAGTCCTGCACCTTTGTGACCTCTGCTCCTTGTAGCCTCACTGTTCCACTGGCCTCCCTCTCATTCACACACATGTACTCTGTCTTACTACGGCTGACTTTCATTCCTCTTCTTTCAAGAGCATACCTCCACCTCTCCAAGTTCTCTTCCACTTGTTCCCTGTTCTCACCACAGATCACAATGTCATCTGCAAACATCATAGTCCATGGGGATTCCTGCCTGACCTCATCTGTTAGTCGGTCCATCACCAGAGCAAACAAGAAGGGGCTCAGAGCCGATCCTTGATGCAATCCCACCTCCACCTTGAAGCTATCTGTCACTCCCTACACACACATCTCACCACTGTCCTGCTGTCCTCATACATGTCCTGTACCAGTCTAACATACTTTTCTGCCACTCCAGA
>JBBPBX010001608.1:46653-59983 GCA_038048925.1 Garcialebias charrua | reverse complement strand
TACATTTAATAAATGAATACCTGTACAGAACTGTACAGTCACCAAGCACTTAGCCTATCCTAACACAGTTTTTAAAGATGAAGGAGTGAGTTGAATTGTCTCCCTTTCACATGGAGCCAAGATGGTGTAGTGGCAGGGCTTCCGACTTGGGACCCGAAGGACGCGGGTTCGCGCCCCGGCCACTACACACCTTGGGGTGTCTATGAGTGCACACCTAATTCTCCAGCTCCCCGGGTGCTTTCTATGGCTGCTCACTGCACCATCTGGTGGTGGTTGGGTTAAATGCAGAGACGAATTTCGTCTGTGTATGGGAAACATACACAGATGACAGAAAAATACTTTATTATTATTATAAACTGAAAGTAGCTCCCTTTATGTGAATGGAGCCTGCTGGGAGGAGGGAGACAATTCAACTCACTCCTTAACTGTGTTAGGATAGGCTAAGTGCTTGGTGACTGTACAGTACTGTACATTTATCTATTTATAAATTTAAAAAAATATATATATATTTTTTAAATAAATAGATAAATGTACAGTACTGTACAGTCACCAAGCACTTAGCCTATCCTAACACAGTTTTTAAAGATGAAGGAGTGAGTTGAATTGTCTCCCTCCTCCCTAGCAGGCTCCATTCACATAAAGGGAGCTAGCTCCCTTTATGTGAAAGGGAGACAATTCAACTCACTACTTCATCTTTAAAAACAGTGTTAGGATAGGCTAAGAGCTTGGTGACTGTACAGTACTATACTGTGCATGTATTCATTTATAAAAAATAAAAATAAAAAATAGTTAAATTATTATTATTTTTTTGGTATGGATACGACTTACGTCATTTTCGACATACGAACGGTCCTTAGGTCCAGAACTCGTTCGTAAGTCGGGGTTAAGGGCCTTGCTCAAGGGCACAGAGTGGGGAAATAATGGTGGAGACAGGTGTAGCTGTTTCACCTTCTCACACACATTTTGATGTTGACGGTCTGGGGAGTCTAATCATCAACCTTCCGATCACAGGCCCACCTTCTCTAACCTCTGCACCACCACTCCTCTACACAACAAGTAAGACTAGTATATGTTGTGTACGACATACATTATTAGGTACGCCATTTGTGATGGCATTTGTCATCAGGGCCATACCTTTTTTTTGTTGTCAATCAGGGAACCTCCCACCCCCCTTCTGAGCCGATGCACTCCTGGGGGCATTTGAATGTGTGTGTCTCTGTGGTCGAGGAGGAAAACACGAATAAGTTTTGTGTCTGCTATGCCAGCTCTGATATCCATGATGTTATGAGTCCCCTACATGTAACATGTGTGAACGTATACTAAACTTACCTGCTGCATGCCTAGAACTTATGAGCCTCACGCAGTACACAGATTTTATGTAAGTATAAAATAATTGACTGACTGATATATCTGCATGCTTGAAACTTATTTAGATATTACAACCAACATGTATGAGTCACAACATGTTTGAACCCCCCACCCCCCGCATACATAAACATAAATTCTCTAAAATTAACAGGATCTATATTTCCAAACAAACTATTAGTTCTGCTCCGTCTACAAGATCATGAATTACAGGAACCAAAAATATTACAAGCAAGCTGAGCAGCAGAGTTCCTTGTGCAATAGCTCGCTTGCTTTCTTAGGTTGTTCCAACGAACCTCCTTTACATCTCACTGTGGAAAGGTAAAGACTACAGTACAGTTACTGGAGTGCACCGATCAGCACCTCCACCTGTGTCCACAATACAAAGTAGATGTGTGTGCTGGTATGTTGTTTGTTTTCCACAAATTTTTACAGTCCATGGGCCTTATACAAGAAAACAAGAATGGGTTTGCATTACGACATCTGCTCCGCAGAAAAGCAGATTTCTAAATTTAGCTACAGCTCAGAGGGAAAGGCCCAGAGCTGCAGTGCTGGGATTAGCCGGTACTCTCTCACACACACACACACACATGCACACACATCCCTGGGCATGATCAGTTACATCAGTGATGGCTGGTATCAATGGGCTAGGCTCCTGGCATTTACTAAAAAGATTTTAAAATAAACAACTTCAAAATAACAACTTTAAAGTAAAGTAAATACATTTTAGAAATAATGACCCATTTTGTTAAATTTACAACAAAACCGGTGTCAAACCACCTGGTGAAATTCCCAGGGTCGTTCCAAAGGGCTAAAGTCTGACTGGCCCGTTCTCCGTTACTGTTCCTTCATGGTTCAGAATGATTGGCAGAAGTCTGGCCACGCCCCCTCGGCCCATGGTCCGCCCACAGCCACAGGATTCATCCAATGAGGATGGACTACAATAAAGTGCCTCGAGTGTGAGTGTATGTGGGCGTGGTTTAGTGTAGACTGGACGTGATGGCAGCAATATTAGCTTAAACGAGGTGGATTATTTAATCAATAACCCTTTTCCTTAATGTTTATTGAGTAAAAACTGGAGGTGAAGAGGTGGGGCCGGACAGACCTGGATATTCAAATCAGCAAAGAGAAAACCGTGTTGAACTTGGCTGGATATCAATTCAGCTCGGTCCAAATAATATCAACCTGTCAATTTGTTTTAATTCTTCTCAAAGTTCACTCTGCGTTGTGTTTAATGATGACCAGAAGATGAGTGTTGAACTGAATGATGTTTAATCTGCATTAAAACGTGCACTGGTCATGATCTGGGCCCATCGCAGCGGCACCTCGTGCGCATCATCTCATTGAATGGACCTGCTGTACAATATTATGAGGGCACCAGCATCCCAGTAGGTCATTAACTCTTTTTTTCCTTCATTATGGCTCCCAAACGTATGTGTTTTTTTTGATAATTATGTAGGTTAGGATAGGCTAAGTGCTTGGTAATACAGTACTGTGCATGTATATGGTGCAGCATGTATGTATGTTCCGACTTATGTCAAAAATCGGTTTACGCCACCGCGTAGGAACGGATCAACGTTGTAAGTCGAGGACTACCTGTACTGTATATATATATATATATATATACCGTATATATATTTTATTCTTTTTTGTTGTTGTTATTATAGCACCCCCAGTGGAAAGTCCACGAGCCGCCACTGAGTTACATTACATTCATGGATATATGGGAATACCTACAAGAATTGATTGTGAATTGGGGTTGCATGCCTTTCCACATATACAGTGGATGTATGGCAAAATATGATTTAGGGTTGATACATTTTTAAGCAGCAGATTTCAGTGAATCACAACAGCTTATTATAGCTTAATAACTTGCATTGTAGGGGTGTAATGATATAGGGATCATAACATTTGTGTGTCATTGCACCTTAACTACCCAAAGTATTTGTGCCATTGTTAAAAGGTTGGGAAACATTGGACCCTGACATTACTATTGTAGTCCGAGTATGAATGACAGGTTCCTGTGTTTCAGTCAAGCAAAAAATATTAATTGCAAAGGATTGCCACTATTATTTGGAAAAGGGCACATGTGTTTTGTGCAGCTTTTTGCTGACAACCACAAATACAAGGAAGATATTACCTAAAGCACTATACACCAGAAACCACAAGAACTCACCACCCTCTGAATTAAGAAATATCACCTCACTCTAACTGTTTAGCATAAGAAAAGTCCCTATTGAAATGTAGGTGCCATGTCAAAAACCAAGATGGCCACCACCATATTCAGTAACTAACTACAGTATCTCTATAATTTGAGGAAACTATGCTTTCTAGTTCTTACATAGATTAAAATGTAGTATTATTACATTTCCCACAATTTCCCACCAAAGACAAGAAATTTAAACTTCAACAGACACCAGCTGAACTATGAGGTATCTTCACAAAAACAGTTCAAACATTTAGAAAATATAAAACCCAGAGACAAAAACAAAAGAAACAGACTAAAACGTGTAGCATGTACAGAAAACGAGTTTGTGTTGCAAGGTTTAATTTTTATGTTTTTTTTCCCAATGATTTGGATTTTGTGGAATGGGGTTCTATGGAGAGAATGGGAGAATTTGAGATCTTACCTGTTCTAAACAACTTTTTAAATAGTCTCAAAAAAGACAAATGGAAATGATTTCTGGCCAGAAAAATAAGCTACGCTGAGCATGGCCAACACCAAAATAGACTGCTGTCATTTTACATTAACTTAAATGTAAAAAATAAAATGTGTGTGTGGTTCAGTCATTATCTTTACCTGCTTTGTTTTCTGGGTCATGGGAGTGCCCATATCAAACAGTCACAGTGTGAAAGGTGAGGGACACCCTGGACAGGTCTCCAGTCCACAAAAGAGACAAACAACCATTCACTCTCTCACCCACACCCAGAGACAATTTAGAGTTATCAATCAGTCTAACATGCATGCACCCCCTTTAGTCAAGCCTTCCAGGATGATGGCAGAAATGGAGTTAAACGCTTTAATTTTAACTTCAAATTGCGGTGTGATGTGTGTGCACATGTTGTCCATCACCAGCAGGGCTTTTTTTTGCTCTAAAAAAATCCATACACCGCACAGGTACACCGGTAGTCGTCAAAAGCATAGACGGTCTTTTAGAAAGTGGTACTGATCCATTTTTTCCAGTCAGAATGAATGGAAACGGTCATATCTCAGCCAAAAAATGGTCTAAAAATATGAGGGGGGGGATCCATAAATACGTCGCGTCGCTGTATAAGTTGCAGGGCATGCAAATTATGCAAAAAACTGTGACTTATACACCAAAAAATATGGTAAAGCTGGGTCCACACTATGCACCTTTGGTTGCTTCAACAAAACATTTCAATGTGAAAGCATTGCAAGATCTTTGGCCTGTGGTTGTTCAGTGTGACAGGCTTGCTGACAACTGATTCAGTATTCCCACAACCAAATCTACAGGCATGAATCAGCAGATTTTTTTTTGCAAAAGTCATGTTGTGTGTCTGCTGCTGTGATCACTGTCTTTTCCCAGCTGAATACAAGTTGCATCCTCTGCAAGACTTCTAACCCTCCTGCTGTTCTTTGGTCAACCTGAGGCTACAGTTTTTCAACTAAAGATAGTATATCACAGAGCTGCAACAAGTTGGTAAACAGCATTCACAACTAAGTACCACATTTTTCACCAAATAAGCCGCACCTTTTTGCATAAATTTGCAAGTCCTGCGACTTCTACACCGAAGTGACTAATATACTTTTCCCTCCATATTTATAACACATTTTTAACTGAGATTTGACAATTTCATTAACGCTGACAAGGAAAATATTGAACACTACCATTTACAAGAGGGTCCTCGACTAATATGGCAAGCCAAATGGCTCATTAATAGATAAAAGTGGCTATTAATGAGATACTTGGCTTGCCATGCCAACATCTCTAATCTTGTTAAATTCTTGTTAAACTCCTCCTGTGAGCCTTCTTGCAGCCACCATTTTGGTAGCCAATCGATTTTTGGCACAACACCGGCCCACATTTTCGGGTGGTCAGTGGTGATGCGTAACAAATGCGACACATCAGCGGTGATGCACAATAGATGCGACATTCACGAAAAAGCAACTTATTTTTGTTTTTCGTCCACTTTATTAGACATATTTGGACTGATGCGACTTATACGACAGTGCGTTTTATTTATATCACCTTTTTTAGGATAAAACTCACCACTAGGGAGCACAAGCCAGTGTATCTCTTGTGCCGGTCCCAAGCCCGGGTAAATGGTGAGGGTTGTGTCAGGAAGGGCATCCGATGTAAAACACTTTTGCCAAAACCATAATGCGAGTTCATCAAAGTGAAACCATACCGGATTGGTCGAGGCCCGGGTTAACAATGACCGCCACCGGTGCTGTTGACAAACAGGGTGCCGGCAGAAATTATACTACTGTTAGTCGAAGACTCAGAGGAGGGAAACGTGTCAGGAGACAGAGGGAGAAGAGGAAAGTGAAGAATGTAGGACTGAGTGTTGCAACTCTAAATGTGGGGACTGTTATGTACCCTGGAGGTAAGACAGTTTTTAAAAATTTCATTGTTTTGTTTGGGTTGGCTGCAGTCTGCTAAACAAACAGCAGCAACCTACTGCAGCATTTTTTTTAACTCAGCTTGTCCTAATCAGGCTTGATTAGGCAGAGCTGCTGCCAAACTGCAGATCCTGCCTATAAAACATTTAGGCTGTGGTCATGAAGAGCACGGTGGTTTGATGCATGAAGCAGGGGTTTGCTCCATGAAATGGAGAAGCTGAGCTTCTGTGGAGTTATCTGAAACAGATTGTGGGACCAGGGATGTTCTCCGTCCACCCTGGTCATTTTGGTGAGTACTCCTGAAGGGAGTTGTGTTTTGAGCTAAAGCTCTTGAGGTTTGGTGCTGTTTAAGCAGCTCATGTAGAGCAAGGGTGCTCTTGTAACAGCTCTAGTGCTTACTAGGGTTGTGTGAATCTAGCGTAAGCTAGTGGAGGCTAGTGGAAGCTGTATGAATCAAGTTTAAGCTTGTTTGAGGCTAGTGTAGGAAACACTAGATGTCAGCTGAAGTTCATCTTGGAACCAGCTGAAGATACACTTAAGGTAAATCTTAGTGTTCAATGAAAGCATTGGTGCTGTGTGGTGTACAAACATTGAGGAGAGCTCCACCCTCTCCATTTGTTTTTGAGTCTGCTCCTGGGGGAGTAGTATTTGAGCTGTTTGAGCTCCTAAAAACGACTCTGATTGTTTTAGAGTTATGTGTGGGTTGAAGCACCTTAAGTTGTGTCCCTGGGCAAGACACTTAACCCCGAGTTGCTCCTGGTAGGACTAGATGGCGCCTTACATGGCAGCCTGCCGCTACCGGTGTATGAAAGTGTGTATGAATGGGTGGATGGTTGGTATTGTAAAGCACTTTGGGGCTCCTCACAGGGGGCTGGAAAGTGCTATATAAATAAGCTCAATTTACCATTTAAGTGCTAGACTAGGAGGTGTGGGCCTATGCCACTGAGTCCTGTTTGAGTTAAATTTTAGGAGACACTGATGGCAGTGTTTGGGCTGCTGTCCAGGAGGAGGACAGTTGAGGTTAACAGTGAGGGTCTGTTACCTTTTTTCCTTTTTCTTTTATTTGTACTTTTGACTGTGTAAGTGTTGGTAGTCCAGTTTTTGTATTTTGTTTGTGTAGAGGAACTTTTGTAAGGTACCCTGATGCATGCTCAATAATCCAGGTAGAAAAATCTAAAAAAGCTAAGTCTGGTCCTCTGGACATTCAAAAAACAAAACAAAACAAAAAAATTGTAGAAACGTTTCGTCTTTCGTCCGAAAGACTTCCTCAGTCTGAGATGCTGTATTCAGCTCAGCACAGAAGATCAACATCATCAGGTCAGGACTCTGCAGTCTACACTCATCTCCAGGCCAGCGGTCACTCTTTCAGGGATGAAGATGTTCACATCCTTGATAGAGAGGAACGATGGTTTGAGAGAGGAGTAAAGGAGGCCATCTTTGTGAAAAGAAACCGCCCATCATTAAACAGGGGTGGAGGCCTCCGAGTTCAACTGTCCCCCTCCTACAATGCTGTGATTGCTGGTATCACTCAGCCCTCTGTGAATAGCAAACAACCATCAGGGTGCTAACGATCCATTGTTAGGCTGATGGTCCTCCTTGATCATGTGAGCAGCTGGTTTCAGGCTGTCATCAGCCAACTGGTTGTGTAACACTGTGAGAGGGTGCTATTTATAAGACTGAGCTGAACCCAGCACCTCAGACTGAGGAAGTCTTTCGGACGAAAGACGAAACGTTTCTACAATTTTTTGCTTTGTTTTGTTTTTTTGTTTTTTTGAATGTCCAGAGGACCAGACTTAGCTTTTTTAGATTTTGTAAGGTAGATCGTCACCTGGGGAGACACAACGGCCCTGTACAGTGTTGGGTTTGCCTCGGTGGCGTTTTATTCTTTTTGGCCAGACTCACCGGTCCACCATTCCTTTGAACTTTTTATTATTTAGTTTTTCTTTTGGATGCTGAACCAGATGAGGACGCTCCAGTCCTGGTGAGAGAAGCCTGGGAGGACATTGCCAGCCTGGAGTGCTTTAATTTACTTTAATAAAAATTGTTTTAATCCTTTTTCTGTGTCCAGTGTCCAATTTGTATGTTGTGGTCCTAACGGGTCGTAACAGGGACAATGACAGGCAAAGGTAGAGAGCTGGCTGACATGATGCAGAGAAGAAAGGTAGATGTTTTATACCCTGATGCATGCTCAATGTGTCCAAGAGACCAAGTGGAAGGGCAGCAAGGCCCACAGCATTGGAGCAGGGTTTAAACTGTTTTACCATGGTGTGGATAGAAAGAGAAATGTAGAAGGGGTGATCCTGAAGGAGGAGCTGGTAAATAATACAGTAGAGGTGAAGAGAGTGTCAGATAGGGTGATGTGCCTGAAGGTAGAAGTAGAAGGTCTGATGCTAAACATTGTCAGTGGTTATGCTCCACAGGTTGGATGTGATGGGGAGGAGAAAGATACATTTTGGAAAGATCTGGATGAAGTGATAGAGAGTATTCCCAGGGAGGAAAGAGTGGTGATTGGAGCAGACCTGAATGGACATGTTGGTGAAGGAAACAGAGGGATGAGGAAGTGATGGGTAGGTTTGGTGTCAAGGAAAGAAACCAGGAAGGACAGATGGTGGTGGATTTTGCCAAGAGAATGGAAATGGCTATAGTCAATACCTATTTCCAAAAGAGGGAGGAACATAGAGTGACCTATAAGAGTGGAGGAAGGAGTACACAGGTCGACTACATTCTGTGTAGAAGAGGAAACCTGAGAGAGATTGGAGACTGTAAGGTTGTGGCAGGGGAGAGCGTGGCCAGACAGCATCGGATGGTTGTGTGTAGAATGACTGTTGTTGCGAAGAAGAGAAAAAGAGTAAAACCAGAGAAGAAGACCAAATGGTGGAAGCTAAAGAAGGAAGAATGTTGTGAGAAATTCAGAGACGAGCTGTTAAAGGCTCTGGGTGGTAAGAAAGAGCTTCCAAGTGACTGGGCTACTACAGCAACAGTAATTAGAGAGACAGGTAGGAAGGTACTTGGTGTGTCATCTGGACAGAGAATGGATGATAAGGAAACCTGGTGGTGGAATAGTGAAGTGCAGGACGCTGTTCAAAGAAAGAGATTAGCCAAGAAGAAATATGACAGTGAGAGGACTGAAGAGAGGAGACAGGAATATAAGGAGATGGGACATAGAGCAAAGAGGGAAGTAGCTAAGGCAAAGCAGAGGGTGTACGATGAGTTGTATGGGAGATTGGACACTAAAGAGGGCGAGAAGGACTTGTACTGATTGGCAAGACAGAGGGATCAGGCTGGAAAGGATGTGCAGATGGTTAGGCTTATTAATAATAATAATAATAATGAATTTAATTTATAACGCACTTTACATTAACAAAAATCTCAAAGTGCTACAAAGTGCAACAAAAATCAAAGATCAAATAAAAACAAGTGATAAAACAAGTAAAATCTAGTAAAATCAATAATAATATCAACTAAGATCAAAGATAAAATCATGAGGAGACAGAGTAAGCTCGCTTAAAAAGAAAGGTCTTCAAGCCGTTTTTAAAGTCAACCAGTGACTGTGGAGCTCTCAGGTAGTCAGGGAGGGAGTTCCATAGGCGGGGGGCAGCCACACAGAATGCCCGGTCTCCCATGGTCCTTAATTTGGTTTGCGGAATGTGAAGGAGATTACTGTTCTGTGATCGTAGAGACCGGGTGGATGAATATGGTGCAAGAATGTCCTTTAGATAATCAGGTGAAGTTCCGTGTAAGCATTTGTGTGTAATGAGAGCAGTTTTGTACTGAATTCTGTAGGTGACAGGAAGCCAATGATGGAGAATGGGCGTAATATGTTCAAGATATTAAAGATGGTAATGGTAATGTTCTAACAAGTGAGGAGGGTGTGACAGGAAGATGGAAGGATTACTTTGAGGAGCTAATGAATGAAGAGAATGAAGGATAAAAGAAGAGTAGAGGTCATATAAACTGTGGACCAGGAAGTGGGAAAGATTAGTGAGGGTGAAGTCCGGAAAGCTCTGAAAAGAATGAAGAAGGGGAAGGCAGTAGGACCTGATGACATACCAGTGGAGGTTTGGAAATGTCTTGGAGAGATGGCAGTGAGGTTTTTGACTCAAATATTTAATGGAATATTTGAGGGTGAGAAAATGCCTGAAGAATGGAGAAGAAGTGTGCTGGTTCCCATTTTTAAGAACAAGGGTGATGTACAGAGTTGTAAATAACTACAGGGGAATTAAGTTGATGAGCCACATGATGAAGATCTGGGAGAGAGTTGTGGAAGCAAGGCTTAGACAAGAGGTGACTATCTGTGAGCAGCAGTATGGTTTCATGCCAAGAAAGAGCACCACAGATGCCATCTTTGCTTTGAGGATGTTGATAGAGAAGTACAGAGAGGGTCAGAAAGAACTCCATTGTGTGTTTGTGGATTTAGAAAAAGCTTATGACAGGGTACCAAGAGAAGAGGTGTGGTATTGCATGAGGAAATCTGGAGTGGCAGAAAAGTATGTTAGACTGGTACAGGACATGTATGAGGACAGCAGGACATGTATGAGGACAGCAGGACATGTATGAGGACAGCAGGACAGTGGTGAGATGTGCTGTAGGAGTGACAGATAGCTTCAAGGTGGAGGTGGGAGTGCATCAAGGATCGGCTCTGAGCCCCTTCTTGTTTGCTCTGGTGATGGACCGACTAACAGATGAGGTCAGGCAGGAATCCCCATGGACTATGATGTTTGCAGATGACATTGTGATCTGTGGTGAGAACAGGGAACAAGTGGAAGAGAACTTGGAGAGGTGGAGGTATGCACTTGAAAGAAGAGGAATGAAAGTCAGCCGTAGTAAGACAGAGTACATGTGTGTGAATGAGAGGGAGGCCAGTGGAACAGTGAGGCTACAAGGAGCAGAGGTCACAAAGGTGCAGGACTTCAAGTACTTGGGGTCCACTGTCCAGGAAAATGGGGAATGTGGTAAAGAGGTGAAGAAGAGAGTCCAGGCAGGATGGAGTGGATGGAGAAAAGTTTCAGGAGTGATTTGTGACAAAAAGGTGTCAGCAAAGGTCAAAGGAAAAGTTTACAAGACAGTGGTGAGACCAGCTATGTTGTATGGTCTGGAGACAGTGGCATTGACAAAAAGACAGGAGAAAGAACTGGAAGTAGCAGAAATGAAGATGTTGAGGTTCTCCTTAGGAGTGACAAGGATGGATAAGATCAGGAATGAGATGGTTTGGACATGTCCAGAGGAGGGACAGTGGGTATATTGGTAGAAGGATGTTAGAAATGCAGCTGCCAGGAAAAAGACAAAGAGGAGATATATGGATGCAGTTAGAGAGGACATGAAGGTAGTTGGAGTGAGGACAGAGGATGCAGAGCACAGAGTGAGGTGGAGGAGGATGACTTGCTGTGGCGACCCCTGAAGAGGGAAAAGAAGAAGAAGAAGAAGAAGAAGGATAAAACTCACAAGGTGCTTCACTTGGCTGGACTACAGTAACACACTCTATACAGGAATCAGTGATTCATGTATCTCTCAGCTTCAGCAGGTACAGAACGCTGCTGCACGACTTTTAACTGGCACAAGAAAGTTTGACCACATTTCTCTTGTTTTAGTCTTCCTGCACTGGCTGCCCGTACATTCCAGGATTCATTTTAAAATTGTCATTTGCTTTTAAAGCACTAAATGGTCTTGCCCCGCCCTATCTGTCCGAGTTGCTGCAGCCATACACACCCTCTGGATCCCTCAGGTCATGTGATCAGCTGCTCCTGAGTGTCCCAAAGACAAAACTCAAGCTCAGAGGAGACCGTGCTTTTGCTGTGGCAGCTCCTAAACTGTGGAACAACTTTCCCTTGAACATCAGACAGGCCTCTTCCCTGTCTGTTTTTAAATCTCTTCTTAAAACCCATCTCTTCTCCCTGACACCATCTGAGATGTTGACTTTTAATCATTTTATTCGCTTGTGTTATCTAATTGTATGATTGCTCAACTTTTATTATGTGACTTTTAATCAGTTTTATCATTTTTTATTACCTGATTGTGATTGTTTTGTTGTGTGTACAGCACTTTGGTCCTGTGAGTGTTTAAAGTGCTCTATAAATAAAGCTGGTATGGTATGGTATGGTATGGTATGGTATGGTATGGTATCATAGAACAAAACAATAAACTAAGAAACCATTAGGAAGGAACAGGTTAGAAACGGAAATCCATCCATCTATCATCTTTACCCGCTTCTTCCTTTTTGGGTTGCGGGGGTCACTGGTGCCCATGTCCAGCCATCACTGTGCAAGAGGTGGGGGACACCCTGGACATGTCTCCAGTCCATCAGAGGGACACATAGAGACAAACAACCATTCACTTTCTCTCTCTCACCTAGAGACAATTTAGTTATCCATCATACTAACATGCATGTTTTTGGTCTGTGGGAGGAAACTGGAGTACTCGGAGAAAACCCACACATGCACAGAGAGAACATGCAAACTCCACTCTCAAAGGTTCATGGGCAGGATTTGAACTGGCGACCTGCTCGCTAAGAGGCAACAGCTCCACCATGTGTGCCACCATGCGGCCCAAAAGAAGAAATTTTACGAAGAAGTGTTGAGAATATTTTTCAGTGTTCGTGGAGGTTCTCAACTTTCTTGTGTGAGTTAAACCCATTCCTCTGGTTTTCAAAAGGTTCAGAAAAAATATGTACGTTTTTCACAAAATAGTCCGTTTTCCATGTGCATCCCCACACCAGCACTATAAAACCTTTCAAAGTGAACACGTGTACAACTAGTTGTAAAATGACGCCTACACAGGAGCTCTCCTCTGACAAAAAAACATTTGAGGCATTTTGAATAATTATTACAAAACTGGTTTTAATCTGCCCATTTTAATTTCAAAGCTTTCACTCCAGAAGATTAAATCATAAGCTACTAAGACGGTAACAAAGCTGAGACAGGTTTTCTATCTCTGTTTTGATTTAAAAACAGAGTTCAGACATTTTAGCTAAATGCTCTTTGTTCTCTCTAAAATCCCTTAAAAACACTGATCTCTATCTTCAGGAAGACGTTTGAAAACTAGTCCAGTATCAATGGATAGACGTTCCCAAATTTTTGTCTGGCACAAGAAAACACACACACACACACACACAATGTATTTTGATAGTGGCAGTCCATTTCTGACGCATAGGTCCAGCCCTTTGCAACACAGTGATTCAGGGGTTACTGCTCCAAACTGCATGGCTTTACAAATCAGTTCTACTTCTTAAATCATCATGGTTAATAGAGATAAGTAATCAAACAGTATATAAAATTAAAAAAAAAACATGTTTGTTAGGCTGCTGTCAATGTGTCGGTCTGCTTTGTCTTGACTCACTTTGACAAGCATCCAGCTGCAGAAGGGAGAGGACTCTGGGTGTGTGTG
>JBBPBX010001608.1:10781-29048 GCA_038048925.1 Garcialebias charrua | reverse complement strand
CACTCCCTCTCCACCCCTCCACCCCCCACCCCTCATCTGTGTGAATATTTATTTACTTAAAACAAAAGTATCTGTGCTGACATAGTAGAAACAGCAGAATAATAAAAAATAGATCAATAAAAAAGAATGGCACAAGAACTAAAGTTGTTAAGAAATAGTTTTTTATTTAAATAATTTTACAAACCAAGAAATTTGATTGACTTGCTTGAAGAATTCTCGGTGGATCTGAGAACACAAATACAAATTATTACTTTCTTACTTCAGCATTCCATTTAAAACGTGACTGTGAGTGGATTGATTGCAAACATTTCCCATTGTATTTTTCCTGATATTAAGAAAAGTTATAAAAGGTTACATAATTATCTCGGATATACAGGAACTAAAAACTTATGGTTAAATATAAAATAAATATTTAAATACTTTTTTTAAATCATGAATGTAGCCGAATGCTACACAAAGATTTTAGAATTTGATCAATCTTGTTTATAAAATTCTAATCCAAATACTTTAGGTTTTAAAGGCTTAACAACGTTAAAATCGGACGTTTTAACAGTAGGCCTGGCGCTTACACCAGCGGTCCGATTTAATAAAATTTTAGCGAGAAAGACTCCAAATTGTTTCGCTGAACCAAGCGGACAGATCCGTTTTTATCATGAAAATCTAACGGCGAAAGATCCGATTTTACATAATCCACAAATTACGTTTTTTGTCGGAAATGAAAGCTAAGCTAATGCTAACGGAGCCGCCAGCTAAAAGCTTCGTCCGTCCGAAAACAGTGCAAATGCCGTTGTACTGTGAAACCAAACGTTTCTAAATTGTGTTTTCTCTGCAAAAAGAAACTGAGAATTCGCTTACCAATTTTTATCGAAATAGTTCTGTAGAAAAAGCCGAATGATGACGAAGCAAGAATTCAGGAGGCCTTGTCATTGAGAACTTTGATACAGTGTTGCCAGATCTCGCGACAGAAGCAAGCGACCAGCCCAAAACAAGCCCAAAACGAGCCCAACTGGCAACCCACCCCATTGTGTAAAACCAAGACCGTTTTTAACCAGTATAAACATACATTTATTATGGCGTTGCATACAAACGGCAAAAATTATGCTAAACACTTTGAAAAACATATCCACTCTAAAAAATAAAGATACATTTTGCATATTAATACAGATTAATCCCATTAAACCTCTGGGACTCATTTGAGATCTGAATTTTAAACGAAGAGTGATGACAACAATTGACAATAACAACAATAGACATTCATGAAAGCTGCGTACAACTTAGTAAAAATAAACTAAAAATTGAACAGCTAACCATGCTAAGTGTGCACCCTTTTCTCCCATTTTTTAATTATATTATTTCCCCATATTTCCCCACTTATTGGAGCTAATTTTAGCGTGGTCTTGTCACTAGACGAAGAATAAAGTGCAATGAATAACAAGCCCAAATAAGCGACTTTACGTTCAATGCAAGCCCAAGTAACCACAATAAGCAAAATGGGAAGTAGAGAAAGTATTACCGGTATACTGCATTGAATTACAATTATTGACTATTTAAACTTTTATAATAAGCTTGTTAATTTAAATTAACAACCATAATCAGATCAGAATTAAGTTTAGGCATTTTAGGATAACAAGTCTTAGACAAATTTAGCAGAAATTTATTTTTAGACTTGCCAGTAAATTCTGTCTTTTAAAAGTTTAACTAAATTGATAAATCTTTGACACTTATAAAGAATAAAAAAAAAAAAATATATATATATTCTTGTCAAATAGATTTTTGACTAGATTGTAAGTTGAAACGCTCAGTTTAAATTCATCATTTTAAAACGATTTTTGCATACATTGAAAATGTTTTACCGATTTTAAAAAGCTGTTACACAGTTAAGTAGATTTTAAGAGCTGTTTCCTTTTAGGAGTTATATAATAATAATAATAATAATAATAAACTTTATTTGTATAGCACTTTCCTACAATGTGTAAAGGAAATCTAGAGGCCGTTTGTGTAATTAAACACAAACGAGGTCAGTTTACTGACTTACCTATAGTTTTAGGTGCGCATCGCTGAGCAGACTTTTATCTGCACAAACATGCCACCAATTCACGGGGTCTCAACTTTTTCAGAATAAATCAATAAATCTGACGATGCGATTAGCCAGAAATGTAATTTCACAGGAGACTTCAATTTATATTGGTCTACCAGAAAATAGACCTTTTATTGAAACTATCACAAAAATTACATTAAACATTTGTATCGATATTAGCTCTGATTTACTAACTAAGTTGACAAGAATTCAAATTAAAACAAACAGACAGTCAGGAACTTAAACTGTTGGCACATTACTTGACAGATTAATAGCTTATGAAAAATAAGAAATAGGAGGAAGAAATACGTGGAAGCTAAGTTAACTAAAGTTAATTATTTTGAAAACAACCAGGGTGGCGAGCTTTCCCATACGGATCTTAGCTGTACTTCCGACACGTGCAGCATACAAACGCCTCTTTACCTGGTGACGAGACGTCTTGCGAGGTGAGGACTGAGAAGTTTGTGGACACTAACGGACTGTGTTGTCCAGTGAACGCCCAGATGACTTCGTGCGTGTATGACTGGATCAGACGAGCGGGAGCACGCTTTCACCGGCAGGAACAGGCCCCAATCGCACTGGTTGAACTTTCAAAGTAAAACTTCAGAAAACAAATTCTTCCAGAAATGAGTGAATGGATCAAAGTAAGGCTTTACTATGATTCCAGCTGAGACGTGGGTCGTTGACACATGACCGGGCCGTCTCCAGCTTTTCCCAAAGGAGAGAAACCAGTTGGCAGTTAGTTCTCTTCCAAAAACAAAAAATGGAAGTATGATCCCATAGGCAGAAAGTCTCTTGACGGACAACAGGAAAACTGTTTACATAAACAGCCAGGTGGCCTGCTTGTGGGCACAGAGAATATTATGGCTAACTTCATAGACAACACAAAAGAAGCTGCAAGTTAAACGTTTACTCTGACCTTGTGCTTTAGATTCAAAGACTGCTTGTTCTGCAGAAATAAACCAGCCGAAGGGTCAAAGTCATGCAAGTAACAGATCATCATTGAAATGACAAAAATACTGTTTGATCAATTCTGAATTAACACACATTAAAGAGAAAGTTCAATCTGATTAATTAGTGTCCATTAATTCAAAATAGTTGTAACAAAATATAGTGTCCACTTGTCTCCTTGAGCTCCAAGCAAGTGTAACACTGAGAGTTTCAGAGAGGTGTGAACCCTAAAATATCAAAGACGAGGTGTATCACTACAAATGCCTTGCATTGACTAAGGTGCTTAACAGGATAGAAAACATCAAACCGGTACAATAAATCAGTGAAAATAGAATAAAAACAACAGTAATAAAAGAAGGCAATGGAAATAGAAAATGCTACATACTAAAATACCAAAAGAAATAAAAGTTACACACTGAAAGTTTTTTTATATATAGTTTTTTTTATATAATGTAGATGCCCGTTGATGTTAATTAAATGTTATTAATATCTTTGATTTAAATAGGTTAAAGAAAACACTCTTCCCAATAATAATAAAAATGCTTTATTAGAAGTAACTTTTCAGCAAGTAGGTTAAATACGCACAAGAATCCAGCCAACTCACCAGGAGTAAAAGACACATTTCACTGTTAAAACCTAATTTTGGTGTTGTTTCCCATAAATTATGACCATTAATGGCAAAAAGAGGTCTGGTAAATTTGAAAGGGAATTAGAATAACATATCGTTTGACCATGCAATGCATACGCTTTGACAGCAGTAAGGGTTGTTTTTATTCAAACAGATTGGGGTTGTGTATACAGTAATAATAATATGGAAGATTAAAACGGGAAGTACAGTACCACTCACAGACACGCCTTGACTGAATACACATTTTTATTTTAATCAATTCTTTTCTATTTAGGACATAATTTGGATCTCAGTTTATAATAAGTGGGAATTAATTAAAAGGATGCCTCTGTTGAAAATTCACTTTTATGTAAATTAACATTTTAAAATTCCATTGTGCAAACCAGAATTACAGAGGTGACTTTATTCAAGGTAAATGCTTATAGAAACAACATGATTACTTTGAACCTGGTTTGTTAAAGATTTTTTACATTTTTCTGTTTTCTCATTTTTTTTCTTAGAAGCGGCCTCACGGTGTTTGTGGAGCGGAAAGCATAAGTCTGAAGGACCTCACGACACTTTGCAGAACACATAGTTGGTAATACATATATTAAGATAGGGTCATGTCAAAGAACACATGCAACGTCTGAATTTTTGAATCACAAACTACTGTGGTTATTAATTGGATCAGATCAGATTTAATATTAAGGGCGTGTCCAGAAACTGGCTCACTGACTTCACCGAGAACACCATGACTGGACGCCCAGGTTGCCCTGCTCAAAATAAACATTCGAGAGGCTTAAAAAACTATGGCACTGAACGAGGGCTGTGCATTGGACTTTTATCTGAGCAAAAGACACCACAAAGACTTTCACAAAGAACTGTCAGAACACGGTCATCAAACATAAATGGCCAGGATATGTGGTCCAGGTGTGAAGGATCGATGATGAACAAAGATCTCACCCAGAAGCAAAGATCTCACCCAGAAACAAAGATCTCACCCAGAAACAAAGATCTCACCCAGAAACAAAGATCTCACTGGATGCTGTGACAAGAGGGAGCTGAACAGGTTCTCCAGAAAGACAAAGAGAACAGGTCTTGAAGTCAACCACGCCAACTGTCCAGCTAAAGGTCATGCCCCCCGTATGGATCTGTGAAGATCTGTCAATAATCCTGGTATCGTGTTTCAAAACTGCAGTCTGCTATGATTAATTTTATTTAATGAAACACATATGCTCATTTTAGCCTGCCAGCGCAGGCTACAAGATTCTTAGTTTATATTGTACTTATGTGGGTCTGACGACTTATTTTTCCGCTTCCTGTAACTCCGTGATGAAACAGAGATAATGATCCCAGCTCATAACCCTGAAACAAGTTAATATTTATATTTTTTGTTTTTTGCAGATTAAAATTGTGTCTCCACAGGCATTCAATGTTTTGTGGAGCTGAAGGAAGGATAGCAGATTATCCTTGACGGGAGTGCATTTTGGTTGGTCTGGTTTTCCACAAAGGAATTGATTAAGACCTTTTTAGAACAATTTTTATAGCTTTATGCTTGAAATCTTAGATTGTTTATACCATACCACTTTATTTATAGAGCACTTAGGCTGACGCAGGGCCAACCAAGGTGCTGTACAATAGAAACAAGCCAAGCAGACAGGAAAACAAAAACAAAAACAAAATATATAGAAATAGCAACAGAAGCTAGCTAAAATAGTGAACAGTGTATATTACAGAGAGGATCAAAACAAATCACATCATGTTAAAGGTGAGAGAATAAAAGTGGGTTTTTAATCAAGACTTAAAGACTGTGAGTGAGGGAGCCTGCCTGACACTCAGTGGCAACTCATTCCTATATATGCAATAAGGGAATATTAGGAAGTGTTCCTAGAAATAACTAATAATAATAAAGAATATATCACTAATAACATTGATGATGGCTCATAAAGGGAAACAGCTCATTCATTGATTAGATCATCAGTTATACAAAAATAACTTTTTAGATTTTTATATTCAACAGCATAGCCATTTAAAGGATCATTTAAGAAGCACGTTGTGCTGTAGGATAAATCAGATAAACCTACAAACCACATTGCTTTTATATATGTTGTTTAATAAACAGGTACTGTATATGTCATTTGATAAACAGGTATTTATTTTTAACAGATCCAAAAAGAAAAACTGTGGGGGACGCCCTGGAGTTTGGATCTATTCAAAAGGTTGATTTGAAAGGTTGATTTTGAAATGTGGTGGTTCTATATTTTTAAAACACGACTGACCCTGACTATAGACTGGACTTATTTTGAGAACATGAACCACATGTTTGTATTGTGAATTCTTTATTACTACAGCGCTGTATGTCTATATATATGTTTATGGCTGTATGTCTGTCTATACGGCTGTATGTCTGTCTGTACGTATATGTCTGTCTATGTCTGTATGTATGTTTAGACTTTTTCCACAGACTATGAAAAAGGTAAAGTATTTTAAGTGAGTATAAATCGTCTCCTGTCTCCTGCTACAATGATCATGCTAATTAAGAACAACTTACTAATTAAAAACTAACCTCGAATCAAAGTGAGTGATTACTCATTTTCACTGAAGAATGAAATCATTTGTTGTTGTTTTTTGCCATTAAATACAAATGTTTTAGATAGTAAGAATGGAATTTTATTTTAAGTTTAAAGAAACAATTATTATTATAGCCAATTACAGAATTTAGTTTAAGTTAACAGATTTGACTCACTAAGGAGTTACCCACAGTTTGACCTTCCCCAGACCACAAATGGCTCATGGGATCCAAAGGCCTTAGTTTTATTTAACAATTTGCAAGTTTTTTTTGGTGTCCAGTTCTCCTCTCAAAAGACTACAGGTTTCCGGAACTCCTTCAGGGGGAGTTGCCAGTGATGCCAGTGAATCCCGCCTTGAAACGAGGTCCTGCTAGGGACGGCTGAAAACGAGGGTGAACAGGACCCCAACAGGTGGTGGAAGGGACGTGTCATCTTCTTCTCGAGAGAAAAAGCAGCAGCTGTTACATCTGAATGACCGGTGCTCCCCTGAAAAAGAAGTTTGGAACAATCGCTGAGCCAGATTTTGAGATGGATCTGGTCAGAGCAAAGCTCTCCACTTTGTCAAGACATGTGGCTTGACTATACCCTATGCCACACACAATTCAGGTTTGCGACCTGCTACTGTGCCCGCAATTCATGCCTGAATGGACTAAACACCCAGGAACAGGCAGCTGGACAAGACAAGATTACATGAAACCATTGTCTGAAGAAGTAAATGATGCCCATCAAACTGCCTGATGCCCTCCGCCCACAGGGCGCACAAAAAGCTCTCCCCAAGAAGAAAAAGACCCACACAGAAACTCACAGATAAAAAAATGACTTGAACAAAAGCTCTCCCCCAGAATGAAATGAACTTTTTCCATAGACAAAAGCTTTCCCCCAAGCAGAACTGGACTGATCTTGTAAGCAAAAGCTTTCCCGCAGAAAAACTGGACTTATTCCACACACAACCCCCCCCCCCCCCAGATGAAATGGACTTGTGCCCAACAATTTATGCCACAAACAAATCCCCAAGGAATAGAAAGAACTTGTTCTGAAATCTGGACACTCCCTCCCCACTCGTCTGCTTGCAGACGCTGAACTCGCCCCACAACAGAAGAAGATGGATGCTGTAAAGAAGAATGTTTGATCTATTTCATTTTTTAAAGTTCAAACCGGTTGTTTTTACTTTCCTGGGCAATAGTTGATATCAAAGAAGTTTCAAACTTATTTTATTTTTGTGCCCATAAAGGGCTACTTTGTTGTGTGTTTGAAAATTATTTCCCACATCTTTGAAAGTGTATAAGTTCCATTTAATTGTTTAACACAACAAATTAGATTGGTTCTTTTTATTTGGTTAAAAGAAATTAGATTGGTTCTTTTTTGGTTAAGACAAATTAGATTGGTTCTTTTTATTTTTAAAACAAATTAAATAGCTTATTTCTTTTATTTGTTTAACACAAATAGATTAGTTCTTTATATATGTTTCTTCTCAAAAGTTCTATTTCTTTGGAAAAACTTGGTTTTTGTGGGTAAATAGACTAATCCCTGCTAGATATATTATTCCTTTTAAAACTTTGACATAAGCCATGAAATAAGACCATACTCATTGCAGACTTCTCCTCAAATCTTTATTTCTCTCAAACATTGAAATAAGTCATGAAATATGACAATCAACAGAGTTCTCCAAAACTTTATAATCTCTCAAACCATCCTAAAAAGGTGATCCTGCATGGTCAGGGCGTTACTGTAGAGGCAACAGGACGGTCGGTATGTGTTTTTTTGCCCCTAATTTGAATTAGGCCTCGGGGTCGTTTTCCATACCACTCACATAATTGATAATGATCAGTTTATATATGATAAAGAGGATGGGATGATGGAGATATTCAATATTTATCATCTAAAACTAATTACTCTGACCCAATAATTATAACCCAGCTCACTTGTATCAAATATTCTCTGTTCCCTTTAAACACTTATATTTGATAGTACAAACATGTTTGTTTGCTTTTCTCCTTGATACAGAAAAGACAGTCTTCTAGCCTTGACAATGTTTGGATTAGATGTTCTTGTTGGATCAGAACCATGACTTGTTTGTTTTATCTGTAAGACGTCAGAGCTTGTCAAACTCCACCTGCTTCTTGTTTAAATAGCTTGTCATGTCCAGTACAATTCGGAATTGTGCTGGACAATGTATTTGAGACCAAACTAAGTTTCAAAAGACATTAAAAAGCCTTCCCCTTTGCAAAGTTGTTTGTCTGATTTAACACTGTTCTCTTGTTTATCTTGTGTGGTTTTTATTAAGGTAACAGGGGTTTAAAATCCCCATCATTAAGGTTAGTGGAAGTAGCTGAGAGTCATTCAAAACACACTCCATATTCACTGTGAGATTTTACCTAAAACTTTAGCGATAACTGAAAAAACACCCAGGCATATTTTCATTGTTGTTTATTGGACAGTATTTCTCACAGGCAATAATTATCTCATGAACAACTGAACAGATTTTAATAAAACTTGTAGAAAATACCGTAATTTAAGCCACTACTTTTTTCACATGCTTAAGCCCTATTTACATGGGATTAGATTTACCTAGGGACCACATGCTATTTGTAATAATTACGGAGATTGCCTGTGCTGTTAATCCTGTGCAAATCGGCCATGTCAGTGATTTGTAAAATAAAAATTCCCTTGCAAATTATTGCCTACTATATTTTGCTGAACTCCGAGGTCCTGTGATGATACTAATCCAATGCAAATAGGCATCTCTGTGATTTGGACAGAAATAGAACTGATCTGACATGTAATGAGGCGTTTATTGTTTTTGTTTAAGCAAAATCATTTGGAAAAATATAGAATGAGGTTATTTTAAATGAACGCGCTGGTCGCTTCGACTTTTCTATTTACCGTATTTTCCGCCCTATAAGTCGCACCACCCTATAAGTCACATTGTCCTGCAATTATTGCCAATAAATTGGAAAAATCCATAAACATGTCGCACCGCCCTATAAGTCGCACCTACGTCACCGCTGACGTAACGCGTCACCGCTGACGTTACGCGTCACCGCTGACGTAACGCGTCACCGCTGACGTTACGCGTCATCATCGCTGACAACCCGGAAATGTGGTTCGAGTGCTTTGCCCTGCTGCAAATGTCTGCCACAGGAGCGCGTAGCAAGGACTTTAAGAAGATTAACACTTAAAAACAATTATTTGTTTGTTGAAAATTATAGCAAAGATGTGTCTGAGCTGAACGTTTCCTTAATAAATGATTAAAAATGGTCAAATCAGCCGAATTTAAATAGTTTTGCTACCGGATAAACAACACGAGCGAGCGCAGCAACACACCAGACCTGCTGTGCAGCGAGCGAACAGACTTGCATGTATTTAAAATTTAGCAAGATAAAGATTAAAAATGGTCAAATCAGCCGAATTTAAATAGTTTTGCTACCGGATAAACAACACGAGCGAGCGCAGCAACACACCAGACCTGCTGTGCAGCGAGCGAACAGACTTGCATGTATTTAAAATTTAGCAAGATAAACACCTAAAAATATATATTTGTTAGCTGACATTATAGTAAAAGTGTGTCTCTGTTTAACTTTTCTTAATAAATGCACTTTGATGGTTAAAACGGAATAAAGCAGCTTTAAAATTACTACACGCTCACCCGCCCATAATGATGATGGAAACAGCTATTTATTTTACGGTTTTTATTCAAAGCCATTAAACTCCTCATCTTCTGTGTTGCTGGGAAACAGTTCTGCCAGCGATCGATGAAGGTTACGGTACTCAAAGCTCCCTCCATCTCCTCCTTCTCCCCGCTGTCGGAGTCCTCAGCTCCAGCCGCTCCAGCTGACGGTGCGATGATGCCAGCTTTTCTGAAGCCCACCTGGATTGTTTTTTTGGTCACAGAGGTCCACGCCTTGTCTATCCATTCCAAGAGTTGCTGGAAAGTGACATGTCTCATCCTTCCTGTGGCCGTAAAACTATGTTCACCGCTCACCATCCACTCTTCCCAGAGACGGTGCAGAGCTGACTTAAAGCTGTGGTTCACTGAGATGTCCAGTGGCTGAAGGACTTTTGTTTATCCACCCGGGATTATTGTAGGAACGGTGTTGCAGCTTTTGATCTTGTCCTTCATCTGAGGCGTAATGTGGGCTTGCATACTGTCCATGATGAGCAGGGCCTTGTTTGTTTTGAAGAACCCATCTGGGCGATGGGTAAAACATTTTGTCAGTCACACACTCATCATGTCTCCATCCATCCATCCTTTCTCGTTGACAGCCACAAAAATGTGCAGTGTAAAGTCCTCTTTAGGCATGGTCTTTCTTTTAAAAATTACCATAGGCGGGAGCTTTGATCCATCCGCGCCACAGGCCAGAACCACGGTGAAATGGGATTTTTCATGCCCATTGGTGAGAATATTGATCGTCTTCTCACCTTTCTAAGACACACTACGGCCCATGGGGATGTTGAAGGTCAAGGGCACCTCGTCCATGTTCATGATGTGGTCCGATGAGACGCGGTGCAACTGGACCTGGCGGTCGACAAAGGCGCAAAAGCTGGCGACCTTCTCCTCAAAGTCCGCCGGCAGCTTTTGGTACATCATGGTGCGCGCCCTTATGGAAAGCTGATGGCGCCTCATGAATCGAAAACACCACAATGGCCCCCCAGGGAACTCTGCAATGTCCATCTCCTTGGCGAGGGACATTGTGTGGAGACGAAGCTGCACTGTGGAGAGCCCTCTGCCTGACGCACGTTCCTCGATGACCCACGCCTTCACCCTCTCCTCCAGCTGGCCTTGCAGCCCCGATTCGCCCTCTTTGAGCGCTTCATGGCGGTCAGCGAGCACTCCACCTTCCACCAGTCATGGATGAGTTTCTCGCTGACTCCGAAGTGATGGTCGGCTGCCCGGTTCCCGTGCTCTGCGACGTATTTGATCACCTGCTGCTTGAAATCGGCAGCATATGATCTCCTCTTGGGAAGCATTGTTCTTCTCTATTTTTTCCGTTCTTGTTCTCCGTTGTTGTTCTCTCAGTACTCCCACTCACTATCAGAGATTTGGCGCAGGGTGATGGGTTTTTATTCTCAATACACAAACAACAGGAAACGCCTCCAGGTACCGGTACTTCTGAAGCCGTGAACAGACTCTTTAGCGCCCATAGCGGCCGAAACTGGTACTGCCTGCGCCCTAGCGGCCGAAACTGGTACTGCATGCATCCCTAGTGGCCAAAAGTGGTCCTGCATCATTTTTTTGCCTAAATGAAAAATGGTCATATCTAAGCCAAAAATTGGTCTAAAAACATGGGAAGAAATCCATAAACATGTCGCACCGCCCTATATGTCGCAAGGCATGCAAATTAGGCAAAAGGTGTGACTTACAGGCCGGAAATGCGGTAATTATTTATTCAATGCATTTTTTTTTCCGTTTCGGCTTTTATGCTGCTACTTCCTTCACTGCGGATGACAGAAGGTGAGGAGACGCACGTGTGATCCATCCATCCATTATATTTACCCACTTCTTCCTTTTTGGGTAGCGGGAGTCACTGGTGCCCATGTCCAGCCATCACTGTGTGAGAAGCAGGGGGCACTCTGGACAGGTCACGAGTCCATTTCAACCGGCGGGGAAGCGGACGTGCACAGCCGGTGACAGCTGTCCATCTGAGTTTAACGTGGCTTTTTTTTTACCTCTTAAACCGGCTGGTCGGACCTGCCTCCTCCTCAACAAGTACATTAACACAATTTGATATTGTGCATTCTTTAGTTTTCTTTGTGCGGATTCATGAAACCACATCAAAGCCTGAGACCATCCCGTCTCGCACATTTTTATGGACCAACCCGGTCGTGACAACGCAGCGCGTTGACATCATATCCAGAAGATGTCTGTAAATTTCAGATAAATCTCTGACTTTGATTATCTCGTGTGAATGTGCCACATAAAAATCAGATGTTGGGGAGTCATTTATTTATTACATGTGGTCCTTTCCATTTCTCTTGGTGGGTGGGTCCTCGTGACTCAATGAAACTCCCTGTATAAATAAAGGTTAAAAAATCTGACCATTGAAATTACTGAACACAGTGGACCAATGAAACTTGGTTTCTAGGGGGGGGGGGGGTCTTCCCCCGTTCTCTCAGTATTTGCAGCCACTCAAAATAAGTGTGAATTATGCATTTAAAGTTGCACTCCGAGCTCAGTGGGAGGCTTGGATGATTGGCGGCATGAAACTGTTTACCAAAACTGTCCGCATGTGAAGAGCAACTTTAGCTCAGTGGATCCTGACAGCGGAGCAGAGTAAATAATCCTCTGTCACCAATGCGTTTTGAAAGGCTGCTGCATGATGAAGAGGACAGCACAAGCTCAGTGCGCAGGAGGAAGAAGATAGTGATCAATAACTTTCTGGTAGGATACTGTATTTTTTTATTTTTACCAGCCATGTTACAGGCACTGTTCAGAATTTTTTTTTAATTGTACATATTTAGTTAAAAGTTTAAAAATCTTTCTGTATAAATATCTTATAATTACAACGTGAACACCCATGGCTCATAGACAAGTGTGGCCTCTATATGTACTTTTTTCCCCCTTTTAAATGTAGAGGGTGCGGCTTACATTCAGGTGCGCTCAATAGTCCAGAAATTACGGTAATCATTAGTTTCATGTCTACACCTAATTAACTTTTGAAGTTAATCCAGTTCATGACGGCTGTTACTAATAAACTTAATCTAATAAACACTAGCTAATGAAAAATAATAACTCTCTGTTTTGCAAGTATTCAGTTAAAATTGTATGTGATATTAGCAGAGTCGTTTTCAACACTTCAACATTTTGTAATATTGCTTGAAACTGTGCATAAGATTATTTTCAAGGCTTGACCAAAACAGCTACAACTCTGTCATTCATCCATAAAACATGACATCAGTCTAAAGCTCTGGCAGGTACTGCAGTGGGCGATATGTATTCATAAAGCTCCACTACATCTAATCTACATACCTTGTTTCCTTTATTACAACAAAACATTTTGTTAAATTAGTCATGAAACAGATTTAAAAAACAAACACCCAAGCATATTTTCATTGTTGTTTATTGGACAGTATTTCTCACAGGCAATAATTATCATAGTCATAATAGTGCATTTTTTTTCCTTTTAGTAATTGTACTACAGACATTTCTCTTAGTCGTCATTGTCATCATTAACTGTGTGGGCTGCTCTCCAACACCAACACACCTCCTATTTCAACTGATGTCATTCGGTTTTTTTTTAGTGTGTGTGAAAAAGTATTTTTCTACTGTGTAAAGTGAATGGGTGTTTGGAGTGAAATGGGGGTGCGAGTCATAGAGAGGGTGGAAGGGAACATGGAAAGATTATAATTGTACCATTATCACTGCCGAAGAAGAATGAGCGTTGATGAAGAGAACAGCAGCTGAATGGTGACTAGTTTCAATAAAACAGTGAATGCTACATAGATATGAATGGCATACAATGACGTGCGCAGTGCATACAAACGTATACATCTGCAAAGAATACAGGGGAGAAATGTATACAAGCAGGGTGAATATATAAGGGGGGGAGATATGTGCCTTTGGGGCATGGAGTTACAAAGAGGTGAAATAGGGAGATGTACAAGGTTTAGGGTAAATATGCTCTTTCTGTTTCATTTCTAGCATTTAGTCAGGATTTCATTTGTAAACGTAAAGACATTCTGAGCTTGTGTTTCAGAACACATCAGTCCACCTCTGCTGCGTACATCCCGTTTGGATGTAAACGCGTGTGTGTGTGTGTGTGTGTGCATGTGAGACAGCTGTTTTTGGTTGGGAGCCTCATCTGAGCTGGACTCTTCTGCACTCGCACAGCCAGGGTGGGAAAAAGAAAGCCTCTGTGCACAACTGAACACTTCAAACACACCGTCACAGTAAAAGTTGTGTTGAACAAAACAAAAAAAAAGTATTTTTTAAAAAGTATTTTAGCAGAAAACACATTAGTTCACCACTCTTCAAAAAAAAAAAACTTTCAATCCAATCCAACTTTATTTGTAAAGCACTTTAAAACAGCATGTGTTGTGAAGCGTCAACACACTTTATTCAAACCAGCTGTTTGTCCCCCTCCACTCTGGGTGACAAGATTATGGATGTCTTGTCAGTGGATGCAACAACTGCTGGACAAACTAGACATTTTCATTGAGTGGACGGAGACATGACGCATGGGACTGCGCCCAAATGATCAACCAAAGAACAAACAGCGGCCCACAACTATGAATATTTATAAGCAAATTTAAAAAATACATGTCCAAAGTTGTTTAAATTACAAAGTAAGTGGACATGGCAACTATGGTACTACCGTGTATGAAAGAAGGTTTGAAAGCTCAATCATCCAGGTACACAAATCAGAAAAAAGTTATATCATGTCGTGCCCTGAGATGACTTCTGTTGTGACTATATGAATAAACTGAATTGAATTGATCTGGACAGTCTCTATTTGGGAGAAATATTTCGTCTTTCATCTGAAAGACTTTGTCAGTCGGAGGCCTGCCACCAACATCTGTCTTATAAATAGCACCGTACTGACCTCAGGCTGTTTCTGTGAGTAGCAAGTTGGCCATCAGGCCAAAAACATTTGATTGTTGTTCATGATGATCAATTGTTTTGGACGGATTGCTCCTTTTTGCACGTGGAACTTCAGTTTCTGGGCACTCCACAGCAGGCTGGCTTGAAACACATCAATATGGTGCTATTTATAACATAACAATTCTGAAAAACAACATAAATTCTGTAAGAATAAAAATAGCTAAATCGATTGCAGTACTGTACAGTCAGAGACTTATTGAATGATAAAGCTCTGTACTTGTTGTATAACACAATCATTGTTCCACACTTAATCTATTGTATTGATGTTTGGGGGAAAGCGTGTAAAACAATCACAAAACCTATTTCTGTATTACAGAAAAGAGCCGTAAGAATTATCACTAGAAAACATTACCGTCATCCATCTAGTACATTATTTTATCAACTGAAGTTATTGAAGTTCCATGATTTGGTAGATTATAATATTTTATCAGTTATGTATAGGGCTCAGAATAACACATTACCTTTAAATATCCAAATGCATTTTGTTAAAAGACAAAGTTGTTATAATCTTAAGGGGACAGAGATGTTTGTAAAACCACAATTCAGAACTAGTTTGAAGGGACGTTCTACCTCAATCCAGGGAATTAGATTATGGAATGGCTTGGAGAATGTAGTTAAAAATGCCAAGTCAATGTTTACATTTAAGAAAATGATCAAAACGAATGTGTTAAAAAATATACATGAAATAGCGTAATGTGTATTGTATTACTGTAGTTAGAAAATTAGAAAGAGTTATTCATGTTGTACTGTTGGTGGAAGATTATTATTGTTTGAACTGATTGTTTGAAAAAAGGGGCAGATATAATAAGATTTATTCTTCTTTCTGCTACCTTTCATTTTTTTTTATATTTTGTAATTTTTCAATTATCGGTTTTGCATTGTGTGTTTTTTAATGAACAAATTTTATAAATAAATAAATAAATGTATAAGACAGATCTTGGTGGCAGGCCTCAGACTGACACAGTCTTTTGGATGAAATACAAAACGTTTCTTCTCAAAAGAAACCGTCCAGATATGATTTGACTTTTGTTGTGACTGCCATGTATGTCCACCAATGGGTTAATTTATGTTTGACCAGATCACGATCATGGTCGCAGAACAGGCATGAGGCCAGAATGAGCAGCCCTGCTTCAGATTCTCAACAATCAAGCTGCATCGGTGTGCTGAAACCTCACGTCCTTATTACACTGAGGAAAAATCACAATACTGCTCTACAGGTTGTTAGAGAATCAACAACCTGTCAGGCGTGGTGGGGGAGCCCACTGCATTTTTATGCATGTAATTGTAATTTTTCATGTTGTAAGTGTGTCATCATGTATGTAGGGGCCAGTGTGAGACAAGACTGCCGACAGTCTACCAGGACTGTGAAGCCAGCAAAGCACACGAGAACACAAAACCATGTAAACCAGGGCTGTTCAACTCAACTGTTCATGGGGGCATGGCTAGAAGAGCTCAGGGGTTGGACTTCCAGCAGTTACTGTCATTAATTAAGTTTGTTTTATGGTTTATAATCTACTTTTGTTTAAATATGAATCCATTTGTGGGCCGAACTGCGCTCACCCATGGGCCTGATCTGGCCCCCGGGCCACCAGTTGAATAGATGTAAACAAAGCATGAACATGCCACTTCTGGTAGCTGTTAGTAAAGTCATCCTGAACTGAGCTGTAATGCCAACATTTGAGTGCAGAGTGCCAACAAGCTAACATTTCAAGAGCATGTTTGCTTATAGCATGCTGACATGATCACAAACACAAAGCTTTCAGTGTGAGAAAATAATTAGGGAGCAATCTAAGTGAAATATTTTCACCGGCTGGTGGAAGCAAATTCAAAAAACAATGTCTGAGGGCTTCGTGCAAATGTGTCAAAATGTTTCTGTACTCGCTGATGGCTGGAGTGACCGTTTAATAACCCGGATTATAACGTACAAGGACACACTCCAAACTGGGATCTAAAAGACTTTTAGTCTGAAAGGCCTGTTGGTGTGTGTGCTTTGTGCATGTGGGCTAAAACACACAAGTGTTTTGAATAATTGGGTGATTTTCTGGCATTATCCTGATTGTTGTAAATGTCAAATTAAAATAAAATTCACAAACACCTGAAGGAATGAATAAACATAAACTGAGAAATATCTGCATGTTACAGAACAGTGTTCAAACACAGATAAGCAAAATACCATAAAATAATATATAATGGTTTTATGTGTGTGCAGTTTTGATTTAGTGTTATTAAAGTAAATACTGTATTTTCTGGAATATAGGTTGCGGCTTTTTATCATTTTTGCATGCCCTGCGACCTATATATGGCTTTTTATAAAATAAGCTGATTTGTAATCATTTATTAACAAAAATTAAACTGAGACACACTCTTACAATAATGTCAGCTAACAAATATATTTTTTTAGGTGTTTATCCTGCTAAAATTATTCATTTATTAAAGAAAAGTTCAGCTCAGACACATATTTGCTATAATTTTTATCAAACAAATAATTGTTTTTAAGTGTTAATCTTCTTAAAAGCCTTGCTGTGCGCTCCTGTGGCAGACATTTGCAGCAGAGCTAAACACGGTCCACATTTTGACGTAGGTGCGACCTATACTCAGGTGCGACCTATATTCCAGAAAATACGGCATCTACTAAATTTATGATAAATGAACAAAGTTCAAAATAAATAGACTAAAACATGGTAAAGCTAGAAGGTTATTTTGCTGAATTGTAAAAAAAATAAAAATAATAATCTACACTGCTCCGAATCATTTTAAATAGTAACTGTTTCTCAGTTTATCAAACAAACCAACTCTGACCAAATGATTCTAACAAACAAGCTGAGACACCCATGCAGCACCGCCAGGGGGCGAGAATGTGCACCGCTACATTCACGGCGTAATACTAAAAAAAAAACATTCTTAGCTTGACTAAAGATTTTTCCAAAACAATTTTACCTTATTTAGAGTAATACTGTTTACAATTTACTCTGCGTTTTTAACCATTCTAGCATACAATCATATTTTCTTCATGTAGAATAAAAATAACGTGAGACACGCCGCCGCTAAAAACGGCCTTATTGTTGTTTTGGTCTCTAGGGCAAAACGTAACAGAGGGAGTGTGATAAACAGGCCTTTTATCCATTGTGTAACATACAGTAGTCCCTCGCTACTTCGTGGTTCGTTTATCACGGACTCACTCTATCGCGGTTTTTCACAATAAGACTGGACATGACGCACAACTGGCTGATTGATGAATGAGCCGCACGATTAGCATGGGATTTTTATTTAAAATAAATTGTTTAAAATTATTTAGCACCTGTTGCACATTTGTGCAGCCCATGCTGCAGGATAAACTTCCTGCTGCAGCAGATCAGCTGTTCACGTGCAGAGCGGAGAAGTGGGCGTGGCCAAGAGCGCTTGCAGGTGTCAAAGAGAAGAGGAGGCAGGGAGCTGAAATCATGACATGCTGTTCTCTTTTAGA
>JBBPBX010001608.1:0-10544 GCA_038048925.1 Garcialebias charrua | reverse complement strand
ATATATACATACACTAAAATAAATTATCACTTATTACTTATACAACTACTATTTTGCGGTGTTTCACTTATCGTGGATCTTCAGGGTACGGATCCCCCGAGATAAACGAGGGACTACTGTAAAGTTATGTGTCCACCAAAAACAGAGTTTTTAGTTATTGCCACTTTGGAAAGTATTTTTTTTTTTTTCAATCACAGTTTTTAGTTTGCATGAGACTAAAGCAGAGATAACAGCAGGTAATGTAAGTTAAAAATAAAATAAAATCTGTAGCAGTTCAGACAGTGCCTGTCCATCAGAGGCTGTTGCTGTGACATTTCCTCATCAGTTTCCCATTCACGACAAATAGCTCTTCTTCAAACAATAAACAGCAAAATAAATAGAAAAAGTGAAATTTTCAACAAACAAGAAAGAAAATGGCAAAAGAAATAGAAAAAGATGTTCTGTGTCATTCATATAGTGAGTTCCAACTTCAAAATATAAATATAACACCGAAACAAACACAGAGTATAAATAGAGATCTGAGCAGCAACATAAATACGTAACAGACAGTGAAGAATACAAGAAGTACTACTCATTTTATAGTTTGGCTTCATTTTTCCTCCCCAGGCTGTGTAAGGGCAGAGTCTTGTCTTGAGACAAACACACTTGAGTTTGTTTCCTCGTTGGAGCTTTCTCATTCAGCTCAGTGCTAACCTTCCATTTCCTCATCTGGTCCTCCTGTCAGTTTCCATTGCATTTAGACGTTCTATAGTTGTTTGATTAATAACAGCTTACACATATCACTTCCTCACTTCTGTCATCCACCATTTTGTTTCTTATTCAGTTGAAGGAAGGATTTGGATTTTTTAAAATTCACATGCCCATATAAACACAGAAAAAGCCCATTGGTTGCTGCAGTCTTTCCTTACTGTTACATTAATCTGATCTTCTATCCATCCATCCATTACCCACTTCTTCCTATTCTGTTCACTGGGGTCCAGCAGTCACTGTGTGAGAGGCAGGGGACACCTGGACAGGTCTCCAGTCCATCACAGGGACACATAGAGACAAACAACCATTCACTCTCTCTCTCTTTCACCTAGAGACAATTTAGAGTTATAATCAGCCTAACATGCATGTTTTTGGTCTGTGGGAGGAAACATACGCTTGCACGCACGGAGAGAACATGCAAACACAACAAAAAGGTCCCAGACCGGGATTTGAATCAACGACCTTCTCGCTGAGAGGCAACGGCTTTACCAACTGCGCCATTGTGCCGCCTCTCGCTTAGTTGATCCCGCAGGAAATTGTTGAATGTTGTAAATATCATTCAAAAAGGGTTTTAGGTGAAAGTATTCTGCACAAAGTTATTTTCATGGTTGGGTCATTATTAGGGTCATAGCAAGCCCTTCAATTGTGTGATGACCAATCCATGGTGTTGATTGGCCAACCAGCACTCGTGCTATTAAAACTGAATTTGCACTGGCCGAGTGTTGCTCAATCATGGTGTTTCCCTGTTGGTGGGAAAACACACACATCTTTAAAAGCCTTAATCGTTTGGTTCGAAAGCACTCAGCATCATTTTAATTATGAAAGCTACAAATGATCCCTTTCATACAGAGTGGAATGATAATGAGATTGACAGACGGATCGGTGCAGCTTCTTCAGTGTTGTGGACTCTGTGTCGGTCCGATGTGGTGAAGAGTACGGTGGCCCCAAGGTGTAAATGAACAACTTTAAAAAAAAAACGGAATTACATTTGGAAAAACACAACAAAAACAACAAAAACACAACAACATTTGAAAAAACGAAATGACATTTGAAAAACGAAATGACATTTGAAAAAACAGAATTACATTTGAAAAAACAAAATAACATTTGGAAAAACGAAATTACATTAGAAAAAACAGAATTACATTTGACAAAACAAAATGACATTTGAAAAAATTGGATTAATTTATAAATTTAGCGTTTTTCCAAATTTTATTTTGTTTTTTCAAATGTAATTCTGTTTTTTTCTAATGTAATTTCGTTTTTTCAAATGTTGTTGTGTTTTTGTTGTTTTTGTTGTGTTTTTCCAAATGTAATTCCGTTTTTTTCTAATGTGATTCCGGCCACTTCCGCTTTGGCTTAATGTAATTCTGTTTTTTCAAATGTCATTTCGTTTTTTCAAATGTAATTTCGTTTTTTCAAATGTTGTTGTGTTTTTGTTGTTTTTGTTGTGTTTTTCCAAATGTAATTCCGTTTTTTTTAAATGTTGTTCATTTACACCTTGGGGCCACCGTAGAAGAGGGAGCTGAGCTGTAAGGCAAAGCTCTCTGTTTACTGGTCAGTCTATGTTCCTACCCTCATGATGACCATGAGTTCTGTAATGACTGAAAGAAAGAGATTGCAGAAACAGGCAGTTGAAATGAGTTTCCTCTGCAGGGTAGCTGGACTCTCCCTTAGAGACAGGGTGAGAAGTTCAGTTATCAGGAGAGTAGAACCGCTGCTCCTCCACATCGAGAGGAACCAGTTGAGGTGGTTTGGGCATCGGCTAAGGATGACCCCTGTGCGCCTCCCTAGGGAGGTGCTTCGGGCATGTCCGACAGGGAGAAGACCCTGGAGAAGATCCAGGACGCGCCGGAGAAACTGTGTCTCTCAGTTGGTCTGGGAACACCTTGGAGTCCTCCCAGAAGAGATGGAAGAGGAGGCTGTTGAAAGAGATGTCTGGGCCTCCCTGATCGAGCTGCTGCCCCTGAGACCTGACTTCAGAACAAGCAGAAGATGATGGATGGATGGATATTTGGATGGAATGATCATTCCCCCCCTTTCTGAGTCCACGTTGGAAGGTAAAGCTTCATGGCCAGCATGTAGGGCAGAAGAAACTGCAGAGTGCAACACCTTCTTCTGTTATATATATGACATATGTATATTGTAAAATACACACAATAAGAAACATTGAAATAAAACTAATTCTCATTTCTACATTAGCCCCAAAAAACCTTTTGGCTTATTGTTCTTCTCATCCCTTCTGTTTTATGAAGTTGTGCAATCCATCCTCTGATTTGTCTTTTGTTCCTCGTTCAGCATTTTGACTTCTGAGAGTTTCTCCTTGTGGTGTGATTTTGTTTGCTCAAAAGTGGCTAAATCCAAGCAGTTATCCACTCTTTCTCTCTTCTGGTAAAGGCAATGTGGTATCATAGCTTTGTTATTGTAAATCTGACATAATCGCAGGGCTTCATACATTTGAGGAAACATTGTGTCTTTACTATGACGCAATTACTTAGATGTAGAGCCATACTACATAGCTTCGTAGATCCATTCTCCATTACTTCTTTTTTTAATCAGATTGCCCCTAACTCTGTGATCGTGTTAGCTTATCTCTTACGGTGAGGTTTGCTAGTTATTACTAGACACAATCAGCTTTCAACAATCATGATACACATAACTCTTGGCTTATTTACCCTTATTATGATCCTTTGCTTAAGGAAACACATTTGTCTTCACTTACAGAGTGCAGAGATGGGAGGAAAGCCATACGACTCATCAGTTGATGTTTGGGAGACTTGGTGATGCAGGTAATGATGCTGAATGACCAGGGAATGAAGAATGAGAATGCTTAGATGTGTCAACTTTTTCTTGTTGACTGATTCAGTTCTTTCCAGCTAAGTCTGAAGCAAAAGTTGCTTGTGATTGCTTGGTGGGAACATTATGTGCTTTCTAGATTTGTTGCAGTTGCTGGACAAACTAGTTTCCAAGGTTGTGAGCTTTTCATGTGTAAAAGTGGAGTTTGTCCCATTTTTACACCATCCACCGTGCCCTTGAGGTCTGACAAGACATCAACATTGCGCGTCTCAACAAGAATACATTTCTTCTGTAGGCAGCCTATTCTGGAGGGGTCCTCTGTCATGTCCCTTGATCAACTTCAAGGAAGGTCTTCCCCCTTCTTCCCATTGCCTGGAACTAAAGGTAGGACGCGTGGAAAGAAGTAAAGAAATGAGAACGAGGGTATGCAGAAAGGACTGAGTGGAGGAAGAGAGAGAAGCTCGGCAGACAATCCTCGCAGTTCTTTCTTAACATTCTTTTCATGGATGAGACTGTGTTCCATTGGGCGATGAAAGGAGTCTAGTCTTGTCTTTCCCCGACTCTCGTCGTTGCAATACGGTCCCGCTGCTGCTGCCACTCGTGTTCACCCCATCTACTACATGCTCCTTTTCTACTCGATCCGATCCACTTTCGGAATGCCGAGAGTTCTGACGTGAAGGACCGCTAGGTTGGTGGGAAAGCTGACCATTCTTCTCATCTGAAGGGCAAAGGGATAAAGTTGAACGAACCATCAATTAAAATTTTTCTCTTGATGTGGTCTGTAAGTGTATCTTAGAGGTACTCACCTGCCAGTGCTTGCACAGAGGGTTGATCGTGGGTGCTGAGGAGCTGAGCTTGAATGGTTTCTACAACTCTTTTGAATCTGCGACTAGGACCTGAGGGGAGAGCAGGTCATTAGTTATTTAGTTTGGCCAAAATGTATTGTTATTGTATAAATGCTGATTCAGCATTCATGTGTTTCTCTTTATACTTTCTTCTGTATGCTTTTTGCAATCAAAGTATACTTTGTGCTATTTTACTCCTTCATGTATCAAAGCATTTGGCTCCATAAAGAACAGTGCGCTTTGACTTCTTGTATTTGTAACTTTTGTACTTTTTGAATTACAGTATTTTAAGCAGAATCAGAATCAACTTTATTGTCATTGCATGGAAGTGCAGCGAAATTTTGTTTCAGTACAGCTAAAGAGAAACGTAACAAACATGGGGAGACAGAGGTGACTGAGGCCGCCGGCTTCGAGAGGCACAGCCTTTTTTTTTTCAGATAAGGCAAAAGAAACACGAGGGGAAGTATAAGTGTAAAAAAACTCAAATATTGCACTGCGTCCTAGACAGGAGGACACAGTGTGAAAGTTACAAAAGATGACCTCAGCACAGTAACAGCAACATACTGATGACACATAATACATTTATGCACAAGGAGGCAGACGAGGGCAGTGAGTTGTCCAAGAACCCTGCCAGAAAGTTTTATATTCCGGATAAAGATGGCACAATGTCTATTAGCCAGCTCAACTCTGACACAGGTCCACAGATGTCCTCGGGAGGGGAGCAATAGGGGAGGGGGTAGCTAAGCTTCTCGTTCACATAAACAAGCAGGAGAAGTTTGAGATAGCTGGCCAATTCAAGGCCAAGTGGGGAAGCCAAATTCAGATAACACAATTATTTTGGGTCATGCAACCTCTACTTGAATTTCCATGTCTGCCTTAAAAGTTCTGCTGGTACGTCTCACTGGCTATTCCAAACAGCAACATTTTGTGGTCACACTGCTGGACCAAGCTTATAGCCTTCTCCAAGGTCAATTCCTTCCTGCCAGTGAGTCCCAGGAGCCGCAAGTGGCCTGCAATTCTCATAAATCATGTCCAGCTTATGGCTCAGCTCATGCTGTTTCGGAGTCTGAGAGCTTAAGGTTCGTACATATAAGGCAGGCAACCTTACAATTGCCAGAACTGCTGCCACCGTCTTTCGAGTTAGTTGATATGCCAGATACTCACCAACACCAAAAAGCAAAAATCTGGTTATCATAAATCCAATTATGTATGTGTCTTCTACGTCCTCAACGGACAATACAGACAGACACACCATCTTCCACTGGTCCCAGGAATCCATAGAGTATCCAGCTACGAGTGTCCCTTCAGGCCATGAGGGCTCTCCTTCACCCTGTCTTTTCGTCAGAACATTTTATTTTGTGTTGATAGACCAGCTGACCAGATCCATAATTTACAATTCAGAAGATATGTAGTGAGAGGCTCTGATAGGAATCACAGGACAAAGAGCAAAGCAGGAGGGAGGCAGGAGCAGGAGGGAAAAGCTGCCTTGTCAAGAACAATAATAATAATAATAATAATAATGAATTCAATTTATAACGCACTTTTCATTAGTGAAAATCTCAAAGTGCTACACACATTGAATGCTACACACATTCATACACCGGTAGCGGCAGACTACCATGCAAGGTGCTTTCCAGTCCTACCGGCAAACAAGCAAGAGAAGTCATAATATCTACAATCCAGAGAGAAAAATCAACCAAGCTGAAGTCAGGTCCTCTGGACTCTTGTACAGTATTTGAACTTTATTTGTTGGCTGTCCAAAAATAAATACCGTACATAAAGTTTTCGTTAACGCCTTCAAAAATATAGTTATTTAAAATGTACTTCAGCATGCTTGCATTATTTTTGTCTTTTTGTAACATTTACCTACTGTTTCGCTATTTTTTAGATTTTAGTTATCATTCTGGAATTTCAGCTTTTAGTTACTGTTTAGATATTTTGAGCTTATTAGCAATGGTTTGGCTGATTTTAGCTTCTGTTCTGCTTTTTAAATGTTAACAATTCAGTTAACAAATTTTAACAGCTGCGTAGCACTTGGTATTCATTGATTTTTGCATAAAATTCAAAATTTCTAGTTAGATTAATTTTCTGTCAAAATGAAATACTGTGCAAGCATTGCTCCATATCTTAAAATGAACCAGCTGTAAATATCATGAAAACATTGGGCTTACAAACAGGTTCTGAAAGAGACAATGCCTAAAAAGACCTGTTCAAAACAGAGACTGGGCTGCAAGAATACAACAAGCCCCACATGTATTAACAAGTTATCCTTAAAAATTCCAAATGATTAAAAAATATATTTTAAATAACTTGTTAACATGCATATGTTACCTTAATTGAATTCAAAAATGTTCAATACAAAAACGTTACCTTAACTGAAACATCAGGCTGTAGTGAAATTTAAAAGATCTGCTAAAATAAAAACTGCAAAATATTTTACCTCAGGCTTTTAATATTTTATATTTGCAGGAGGTTTTTGTGGCCACTTGGGAGCAGTAAAAACAAGCTTTAGATAGAAACAATAGCACAAAGCATTGGGTTGCAAACTTTTAGCAAATGCTGTCTGATTTTACAATACAGTATACAATACATATAGTATAGTATAAGGGAACATGAATGAACTCGTATGCATCAGGCGTATAACGGCAAATGTATTCATATCAGACTTTTACAATTACAACTAAGACGTTCGACACAAGTACACAGGACTGGGCAGTGCACTGAATGTACACTATAGGGTGAATACATTAGTCACAGATGATCATTTTGGGCACCTGTTGCCAAGCAAAACAGGGGAATAGGAAATAGCACTTTGAGATTTTCATTAATGAAAAGTGCGTTATAAATTGAATTCATTATTATTATTATTATTATTAGCCTTCAGGCATCTGTGGGGTCTGCAAATGTTGTGAGCACGATAACTTGAAAAATTAGTGTGGTCCACACAAGAAAGTTTCATTTCAAATTTTGGGTTGCCAGATCAGAATCCAAGATGGCTGCTGCCATATATGTATAAAGTATATGTTAACATTTGAGCTCGATAACGTGAAAATTAAACAATGTTCCAACTTAAATTTTGGTGTCAGAGTCAGAGTCAGAGAGTCAGAGAGTCAGAGTCAGAGTCAGAGAGAATTTATTGTCATTTGCACCGCATGTAGTACATGTGTTGAAAACGAGATTATGTACACAGGGTCCCAGTTACATCCAACAACAAATGCAAGAGAAAAACAATAATAACATCTAGGATTAACTAAGAGAGACATCAGCTAGTAATACACTAAGCCCTAATGTAGTAGAAAAACATCATTATAAACAGCAGCACGAACATGAGTCATTATGAGCAGATGGTCACAGATGAACGCAGCAACAAGAAACAGATCAGCATCAGCATGATGTGATATTTTGCAGTGTTTATTCTTATTATTTATTTATTCATGAGTCTGACAGCCTCAGGGTAGAAGCTGTTCCTCAGTCTAGTGGTTCTACATTTGATGCTCCTCAACCTCCGTCCCGAGGGGAGTGGTGCAAAGAGTGAGTGTGCTGGGTGAGTGAGGTCTTTCATGATGCAGGTGGCTCTTTTTCTGCATCTGGAGGTGTAAATGTCTGTGATGGTGGGGAGACTGACTCCCACAGACTTCTGTGCAGCCTTCACCACTCTCTGTAGAGCTTTCCTCTCTGCAACTGTGCAGCCTCCATGCCACACGTTGATGCTGGAGCACAGGACGCTCTCCACTGCACACCTGTAGAACGAGGTGAGGACTGAGCTTCTCAGACCAGCTCGTCTCAGCCGTCTGAGGAAGTAGAGTCTTTGATGTCCTTTCTTGATCAGGCTGGTGGTGTTATTGCTCCAGCTGAGGTTATCATTCAAGTGTACACCCAGGTACTTGTAGCTGGAGACCACCTCCACCGCAGATCCACCTATATACAGTGGGGTGTGGGTGTGTTTGTTCCTTCTGAAGTCCACAATCATCTCCTTCGTCTTCTTCACATTCATGTGAAGGTTGTTCTCTTTGCACCAGCTCTCCAGATGTTCCACCTCCTGTCTGTAGCTGGATTCATCATTATCTGTGATGCATCCCACCACAGCTGTATCATCTGCAAACTTAACAATATGACAGCCTGGATGTGTGGCTGTACAATCATATGTGAGCAGAGTGAACAGAAGAGGGCTCAGCACACATCCTTGAGGAGAGCCAGTGCTGAGGGTGATGGTGGAGGAGGAGAAGTTGTGGATCTTCACGGACTGTGGTCTGTTTGTTAAGAAGTCTAGTACCCAGTTACAGATGGAGGGGCTTAGTCCAAGTGTGGATAGTTTGTCTATCAGAGTTTGGGGGATCATGGTGTTGAAAGCAGATGTGAAGTCCACAAAGAGCAGACGCACGTATGAGTCCTTCTGATCCAGGTGGGTGAGAGCAGTGTGGACCACAGAGGAGATGGCGTCCTCTGTTGATCGGTTCTCGCGGTATGCATATTGATGAGGGTCCTCGCTGATGTTGACGGTTGTCTTGATGTGGGACATGACCAGTTTCTCAAAACATTTAGCGACTATCGGGGTGAGAGCCACCGGTCTATAGTCATTCAGACCAGTCACTGTGGAGCTTTTTGGGACTGGGATGATGGTGGCAGTCTTCAGGCAGGTGGGAACTGACTCCAGTGAAAGTGAGGTGGTGAAGATGTCAGCCAGCACCTCACAGAGCTGGTCCGCACATTCCTTCAGAACTTTCCCTGGGATGTTGTCTGGACCCGTAGCTTTATGAGGGTTGATCCTTCTGAGACTACCTCTCACTTCTGCTGCGGTCACTTTGAGGTGCTCCTCGTCTGGTGATGAGGTGAGTCTGGTGCTAGTTGGTCTGTTTGGATCTTCAAAACGTGCATAAAACTTATTGAGGGCATCAGGCAGGGATGGGTCCCTGGGGCATTGTTTGCTTTTGCCCTTGTAGTCTGTTAAGCATTTGATGCCCTGCCACATGCTCCGTGGATCATGTGAGATGAACTGACCCTCGATCCTCTGTGCATACGCGGCTTTGGCCTTCTTTATGCCATCATCCAGTTCTCTCCTGCACTTTCTCAACTCCTCAGTATCTCTAGACTTGAATGCAGTGTCCCTGGCTGCCAGCAGGGTGCGGACATCCTTATTTAGCCAGGGTTTTTGATTGGGGTAAAATTTAACATACTTTCTTATGGATACATTTTCAGCACATGTACTGATGTAACCCAGGACTGAGGAAGCATAAAGTTCCAGGTCAACTGAACTTCCATTCGTAGCTGCCTCTTTGAAGACAGACCAGTTTGTGTTTTCAAAGCAGTCTCTCAGCATGGGGGTACTATCTTGGCGCCACAATGTGATCTCTCTTTGTTCCGGCTTGGAACGTCTGAGTGGGGGTAGCTGTCTAGGGACCAATAACAGGGAGCGATGGTCGGAAGCCCCGAGCGGTGGGCGTGGCTTCGCCGTGTACGCCCCCTTCACATTCGTGAAGTGTGTGTGGCTGCATCTAGGCATAAGAAGTCATAATTGAAAATAGGTTGTCTGTTTAAAATCCAAGATGGCTGCCACCATATATGTATACTGTACAGTATTAGTAAAACTCTTGAATTGAATAACTTTATAAATAAGCAACAGGCGGGCCTACTTCCATTTTGGTGTGTAGCTGCAACTTGATATTAAAACGGTCCCTATCAAAAACACTGTGGCAAGTCAAAATCCAAGATAGTCACTACAGGTGTTTCCCCTACCACTATGCAAGCAGGGCACCCTGCCCTGTCAACAGAACCGAGCGCCCTGACAACCAAAATGTCCTTCACCCACAATTCAATTCTCTCTGTCGACAACTGCCAGCACTGACGTAACACTAAGATAGTGAGCAGCATGCAGTACAGATGTGCTAGTTAAAAGCTACAAAGCTACATACAAAGTGCTCTGCTTCTCTCACACATACCCCAATCTCAACAACTGTCTCGACAACAGCCGGCACTAACATAGCGCTGTTAGTGCAACACAGACATGTAGTTGTCCCTCCTTTTGTCGCGGGGGATCCGTACCCTGAAGCCCCATGATAAGTGAAAAATTGCCAAGTAGGAATAAATAAATAAAAAGTATATATATGTATACAGTATATATATATATATATATATATAGATATATATATATGTATA
>JBBPBX010001607.1:88225-100352 GCA_038048925.1 Garcialebias charrua | reverse complement strand
AAAAGAGAGCTGTAAGAGTAATCACCAGAAAACATTTCAGTCACCCATCAAACACCTTGTTTCTTCAGCTAAATTTATTGAAATTCCAGGAATTGGTAGAATATAGTATTTTATCAGTTATGTATAGGGCTCATAATAACACATTACCTTTAAATATCCAAAGAAATTTAGACAAAGTTATTACAATCTTAAAGGGACAGATATTCATCAAACCACAATTCAGAACCAGCTTAAAGGGACGGTCTACCTCAATTCAGGGAGTTGGATTGTGGAATGTTCTGGAGAGTGATGTTAAAAATGCAAAATCAATGTATACATTTAAGAAAAAGGTCAAAAAGGACTTGCTCAAAAACTATATATGATGTAGCTTAGTGTGTTTGTGTATTACACTTATGTTGTACTTATGATGTAGCTTAGTGTGTTTGTGTATTACAGTTAGAAAAATTAAGTAGAGTTATTCATTTTGTGATGTAGTTTGTGTATTACAGTTAGAAAAATTAAGTAGAGTTATTCATTTTGTGATGTAGTTTGTGTATTACAGTTAGAAAAATTAAGTAGAGTTATTCATTTTGTGATGTAGTTTGTGTATTACAGTTAGATAAATTAGTAGATTTATTCATTTTGTGATGTAGTTTGAAGGTTATCATTGGTTGAACAAACTGTGAAATAAGGGGCAGATATAATAAGATTTCATCTTCTTTCTGCTCCTTTCATTTTATCCTACTTGTATTCTTGTATCTGATGAAACTGTTTTGTATTGTTCTTTTAAAATGAATGAATAAACATCAAATCAAATCAACGGCCCAGTCAGAGTCCAGAACCTGAACCTGAAGGTGGGACCTTCAGAGAGCTGAGCAGAAACCTCAAAGAACTGAAGCAACAATGGAAAGAAGAGTGGGTCAGAACTCCTCCAGAACCAGGAGAGAGACTGATGAAGTCCTGCAGAGAACCACAGAGGGTTCTGCTGCTGAAGGAGGTTCTGTTGGGTCAGAGGCACAAGCTGAGGTTAAATTTTAATGATTTTAGAACTTGTTAAAGATCATCCATCCAGCCATCCAGCTAACTGTCTATTCATCCATCCATTCAGCTAAAAGTCTATTCATCCTTGTATCTGATGAAACTGTTTTGTATTGTTCTTTTAAAATGAATGAATAAACATCAAATCAAATCAAAAATAAGTCTGTATCTCTGTGTTTATCGTTGTCCTGGCATTGTCTCCTGTTGCCTCTGTCTCCTGAGTTCCTTGTGATTCCCTGAGTATGTAAGTTTGCTGCCCTGTCAGCTATTTTATGTTCTTAATTTCTGTGGCCGTCGCGGACGCCATTTTGAAGAGTCCTAATGGTGAACTACTTTTTTTAAATCCAGCAGATTTGACCATTTCGTGAAACTCTCAAGCTCAGAAAAACTTGTGCTATAACGTCAGCTATGAAATATATTTTTTCTCAGCAAAGAAATAATTGTTTTACCGTGTTTTGTTGTAAAATCCTGGCTTCTTTGGCCGTCGCGGACGCCATTTTGAAGAGTGCTAATGTGGCGAACTTTTTTTAAAAATCCAGACGCGTCGCGTAGGCCGCTGAGAAACATCCACAAGTTCACCCTCCATGTTAAAAAGTCTTCGTCTGACTCTTCGAAAACAAGCAATAAGGCTGCAGAGTAACACACTGGCTGCTAACTGCTATAGAGAGAGCACACACCAAGAGACTGAGGGGGACGCTTTTTTGTCACGGACCACATCCGGCGCTGACAGGATATAGTCTGTTAGCTGTCGTCCGAGCTCGTAAATACGTTATTTCGTTTTTACTGATAGATAATTAGTTATTAGCGGTGCTGCATTTTAAATAAAAATAGCACAAATCCGCTTATGAATTATAAAACTTAGTCAATCCGCTGTAAAGCTAACAGATTATTTAGCTACGCTACAAGCGGATTAGCGCATTAGCGCTACCTAGCGGTCAGAGGCCCACCACTGCGAAAAACCAACTCGGCTGATGAAGCGTTGAGGTCCTCCTTAGGAGCTGATCGCAACCCAAGCAGCACCCACGCCAAACGCTCCACCCAGCCAACGTCTGTTAGCGCAGCACGTAACGCCGCCTTAAGAGACCGATGGAAACGTTCAACCAACCCGTTAGCCTGAGGGTGGTAGGCGGTAGTGCGATGCACCTGCACCCCCAAGGAGCGCGCCATCTCGGACCAGAGCCCTGAAATAAACTGGGGACCTCTGTCTGAAGTGATGTCCGAGGGCACACCAAAACGGGCAACCCAAGTGGAGAGGAACGCACCAGCCACGTCGGAGGTAGTTGTGGAAGAAAGAGGAACGACCTCCGGCCACCTGGTTGTGCGGTCGACCACTGTAAGCAGGTGTGTGAAACCCCGTGATGGGGGCAGGGGACCAACTAAGTCCACATGCACGTGGTCAAAACGCTTGGCTGGAATGGGAAATGGTTCCAGTGGTGCCTTAGTGTGCCGGTGCACCTTGGCACGCTGACAAGCCACGCAAGCCGCTGCCCAACTCCTCACCTCTCTGCGTAAACCAGGCCACACAAAACGTGCGCTGACTAGTTTCACAGACGCGCGCACACCTGGGTGCGAGAGAGAGTGAACAGAGTCAAAAATGCGGCGGCGCCAACCTGATGGAACCACTGGGCGTGTCCGGCCTGTGGAAACGTCACACAGGATCAAAGGACCGCCCTCTCCCAATTTGACCTCCTCTAGCTTAAGCCCTGAAACGCCGGCACGAAGGGCAGTTATATCAGCGTCTCCCGGTTGGTCAGCGGCCATGGCAGAAAAATCTACCCCGAGGAGCACAGGACAAACGAGCACCCGTGACAGACAGTCTGCCACTGAGTTGGATTTTCCAGCCACATGGCGGACGTCCGTTGTAAACTCTGAAATGGCCGCCAAGTGCCGTTGGTGACGCGCTGACCAGGGCTCCGAAACTTTAGACATTGCGAACGTGAGTGGTTTGTGGTCCACATAAGCCGTAAACCAGTGGTCCCCAAACTTTTTCCTGTGAGGGCCACATAACTTTTCCCTTCTCTGGTGGGGGGCCGGAGTCAGTTTTTAACAGGAAAAAGTGTGACGATTGCAGGAGTGCCCCAGGGGTGCCCAACCTTTTTTGAACCAAGAGTTACTTTTGAAGTCGGCAGTTTGCCGAGAGCTACTCGTCCAGTCTCAGTATCAAAAAACAAAATTTTTCATCTCCCTACTCCTCACTTCTTTAAAGTAAATAAAACAGAACGTAATGTGTTGCTAGTTTTATTTAATTAAAGTATTTTATCAAAGTAAAAGGACGCAATATTTGAAAAGCACACCATATTTTTTAAAGAAACGAATAAACAATGAACTGAACAATATAAAACTCCCTCATTTACACTAACTATTTACAAAAAGTGACTTACAAAGGTGCAGATTTACAAATCTCCAACAACTATTTCAAACCTCAACCGCAGGCAGGTCTCCAGATGATCATCAGTCATTGTGGATCTGGTTTTGGACTTGATGATTTTCATGTGTGAAAAAGCAGACTCACACAGGTAGGTAGATCCAAAAAGTGCTGTTAAGTTCAAAGCACATCTTCGGATGTAAGGATACTTTTCTTCTGAGAGCAGACTCCAGAACTCTCCATCCACACCAGGTGATGCTCGAATTACAGATGAGGCAAATAGACTTTGAATTAGAATAAACAAAAAAATACTCCTCCTCCCACTCTGTGTGAAAATAATACGTTTTTGTTTGCTTGTTTGCTAGTTTTCCATCCATGTTTACTGTGCACCGACAGCTCCACTGCTGTCCTAAAGTCTCGTGAGAGCGCTGTGTCACCGCACCCAAAACTCGCAAGACTATGTCTGTGAGAATACAAGATGAGGAGGGCTGAGGAAAGCGTTGCTGCGCATTGGAATATCGTCACTCCTCCCACCCCAGCTAGCTCCCTTTATGTGAAAGGGAGACAATTCAACTTACTCCTTCATCTTTAAAAACTGTGTTAGGATAGGCTAAGTACTTGGTGACCGTACAGTACTGTACATGTATTCATTTGTAAAAAAAAAAAAAAATTATTTTTTTTTTTTTTTACTATTGTTCTGGGGGCCGGACCAAATGTGGGGGCGGGCCGGATGCGGCCCGCGGGCCGTAGTTTGGGGAACACTGCCGTAAACGAACGACCCTCCAGCAAAAAACGAAAATGCCGTGTAGCTAAGAATAGCGCCAACAACTCGCGGTCAAAAACGCTGTACTTGCGCTCGCAGTCCCGCAATTTACGGCTGAAAAATGCCAACGGCTGCCATGCGTCGCCAACGCGTTGCTCTACAACGGCCCCCACAGCTATATCTGAAGCATCAGTTGTCAACGCAATCGGGGCCTCTGAATCTGGATGGGCTAGGAGTGCCGCGCTAGCTAACGCGGACTTAGCACCATCAAAAGCAGTGATCCGGTCCGGGGTCCAAACCACTGTGTCAGTCGCCTTCCTCGAGCGCAGGGCCTCGTAGAGAGGCTGCAGGAGATGGGCTGCATTGGGAATGAACCTGTTGTAAAAGTTCACCATGCCCAAAAACTCCTGCAACTTTTTAACCACCAGAGGACGTGGGAACTCTGCCACCGCCTGCACCTTGGCAGGCAATGGAACTGCACCCTGCGCGGAAATTCGATGACCTAAAAAATCGATCACCGGTAAACCAAACTGGCACTTAACCGGATTAATGATCAAGCCATGTGCATCCAAGCGCTGAAAAATTTCTTTCAGGTGCAACAGGTGCTCCTCGGTTGACGAGCTGGCCACCAAAATGTCGTCCAGATAGACAAACACAAAATCGAGGCCACGTAACACGGAGTCCATCAGCCTTTGAAAAGTCTGTGCTGCCCCCTTTAGTCCAAACGGCATGCGGAGGAACTCAAAAAGCCCAAAGGGGGTGATTACTGCAGTTTTAGGTACATCGCTGGACTGCACTGGGACTTGATGGTAGCCGCGCACCAGATCCACCTTAGAAAAAATGGAAGCACCTGACAACCGAACAGAAAAGTCCTGAATGTGACCTGTGACAGAGCACCTGTGACAGAGCACCTGTGACAGAGCACCTGTGACAGAGCACCTGTGACAGAGCACCTGTGACAGAGCACCTGTGACAGAGCACCTGTGACAGAGCACCTGTGACAGAGCACCTGTGACAGAGCACCTGTGACAGAGCACCTGTGACAGAGCACCTGTGACAGAGCACCTGTGAGGAAGCGGACGCGGGCACACCTTGGCTGCCGCTGCTCCTCATACTTTTTGCTCTTTGAAGCCTTTTTTACTACTTTCTGCTGTTTTTTTCACCGAGCCTTGTTGGACATTTCTACCTTTCTCGATTGCAGAGTGCGGCAGGCCTAGGCCTGTGTACAGCACCTGTACGAGCCGACGCGGACATTTCTACCTTTCTTTGAACCTTTCTACCTTTCTTGAACGCAGAGTGCGGCAGGCGTTTTGCCTGTGTACAGCACCTGTGTGAACGGACGTCACGCGGGCATTTTTACCTTTCTGTGATTAAGTTTTAGAGCAACTGTCTTTTCTGACTGCGTTGTGGTTCTGCAAACGTTATAAGTTGCCGGTCAAAGCAGATGGCCGCTTGTCCTGAGTCTGGGTCTGCTAGAGGTTTCTTCCTTCTAAAAGGGAGTTTTTCCTTTCCACTGATGCCTAGTGCTTGCTCAGGATAGGAGACTGCAGCCAGGCCAAGATTTGACTTGTTGCTGGATTCATTAGATAGAAAACTTTACTAGTTTAACCGGAATTTTATTAGTGGGGGCTGTTAGCTCCCGCTAGCTCCAGAACGAATTTAGCTTAAAAAACCACGTAGCTGCATTTATTGTTCGCTTACCTGCTGCCTCTGTCACCCTCCTGGGTCCTCTGGACTGTTTTGGATTTTCTCCTGTGCTCCTCTTCGAGGTAATGATCATTCAAATTACCTCTTTCTGCTTCTTGTATATCTTTCTTGGAGCCGTGGGCCTGCTGTTAGCGGCTAGCTCCATGCTAGCTTCCACCGGATCGACAACAATGTTGACCTACTCCGCTTCGCAGCTGTTTGAATTTAACAACTGCTCCATTCCTCCTTCTATTTCGACCATTAAACAACTGGGACTTCTGCGTAGACCTCGTTACATCCATAGAAGCTCTCGAAAGAAATTAGTTCACTTTAGGCAAACTGGCTCTGACTCGATTGCTACTGTCTGGTCTGAGAGACGTGTCGCACCTCGACGACGTCATCAGAACGCTGCGTCTGTGGTCCTTTGTAGTCCACAGCACACGAAGTGGCAAGGAAAACGTGGAGTGGACTTCAGTCTGCTTAAACCTCTTCAAAAACAATCTGCTCCAACTAGTATTAAAATAGAACTTTTTAATGTTCAATCACTTTCAAACAAATCTTGTCTAATTCATGATCACATTTTGGAGAAGAATTTGGACCTCATGTGCCTCACAGAAACTTGGCATAGACCGGATGTGTACAGTTCTTTGAATGAAGCTTGTCCATCTGGATACAGCTATCTGCAGAGAGCCCGCAGCACTGGCCGCGGTGGTGGTCTGGCTGTAATCTACCGCAGTAGTTTAAGGCTGTCGCATCTGGTTTCTCAGGATTTTTCTTCTTTTGAATGTCTGGCTTTCAGCTTCAAAGCACCACTCCTGATGAATGTTATATTAATTTATAGACCTCCCAAACCGCATGTTTCATTTAACTCAGAGATACATGACCTCCTCACTTTTTTCTGCACCTCCCCTGTGAAGACTATTTTTCTTGGCGACTTGAATATCCACGTGGACAATTCCTCTTCACCTCTGGCAACAGATTTTAAGTCTCTTTTGGACTCTCTTAATCTCACTCAACATGTTGACGCCCCTACGCACAGCAGGGGGCATACTCTGGATTTGGTGATTACTGACACTGTACTCATCAATAACTTATCTGTATATGACCTGGGTGTCTCAGACCACAGGGTCATCTCCCTGGAAGTGCCTTCATCTTCGCCTGCTTCAAACCCAAAACGACCCATCCAGTTCCGTGACCTTAAAAACATTTCCCTTGATGCTCTGTCTGCTGATCTTCACACCCTGACCGCTGTCAATCATCCTTCTGCAGATGACTCTGTGGATTACTACAACCAATCTCTTCGGGAGCTCCTGGACCTACACGCCCCCTTGAAGACAAGACTGGTGTCTTTCTCGCGTTCAGCCCCTTGGTACACTGATGAGCTGCGCAAGATGAAGGCAACTGGCCGTGCTATTGAGAGACGTGTAAAATCATCTGGTCTCTCTGTGCATAAGCAGGCATATAAAGAACATCAGAAGGCGTACGCCTATTCTCTTAAAGAAGCACGCTCCAAATATTATTCTAACATCATCAACACCTGCCCTGGAAACTCTAAACAGCTCTTCTCCACAATAACTCGTCTGCTTAATCCCATTAAGCAAACTCTTGAGGACTCTGCTCAAAAATGCGACCTGTTTCTTTCATCTTTTAAAACCAAAATTGACACTATCAGATCTCAGCTCCACAACCTCCCTGTTCTCAGTGTGCCATCTACCCGTCTGCATTCTGGGACCCTTAACAGCTTTGACGAAGTTGTTCAGAGTGAGGTGGAGGCCATCATCAAGAAAATGAAGCCTTCATCCTGCGCCCTGGATCCTTTCCCCTCGTCTCTCATAAAATCCAATCACTCTGCAATAGGCCCACTTATCACTCAAATAATAAATCAGTCTCTTCAATCTGGTCATGTTCCACTGCCTCTAAAAACTGCCATCATTAGGCCTCTTCTGAAAAAATCTAATTTGGATCCAGACATTTTTTCTAATTACCGCCCAATTTCACACCTCCCTTTTCTGTCTAAAGTGCTGGAAAAAGCTGTTGCTGCTCAGCTGCAGGATCACTTACAACAACACTCCCTGTATGAGAAGTTCCAGTCTGGATTCAGGGCAGCTCACAGTACTGAGACTGCACTGCTGAGGGTTACTAATGATGTCCTCTTGGCTGCTGACACTGGTTCTCCCTCCATCCTTGTCCTCCTTGACCTCACTGCAGCCTTCGACACTGTGGACCATAGTATCCTCCTCCACCGTCTTCATGTGGAGGTCGGTCTCTGTGACACCGTCCTGGACTGGTTTAAATCTTTCCTCTCCAATAGGCTGGAATGTGTTAGTCTTGGCAACGCCACGTCCCAGACAGTCTCTGTCTCCTGTGGTGTCCCTCAGGGGTCGGTTCTGGGGCCCCTGTTGTTTTCCCTTTACATGCTGCCTTTAGGTCAAATTATTAATCAGTTCAACATTTCTTTTCACTGTTATGCCGACGATACACAGCTTTACATCAGGACTGGAGCATCCTCATCTTCCACCTTGTCATCTCCATCTTCACTCACTGCCCTCTCTGCCTGCCTGGAGGCAATTAGGGCATGGATGAATCAGAACTTTCTTCAATTAAACTGCTCCAAGACCGAGGCCATACTGATTGGCACCCCTCACCAGGTACAGACATCTACTATAACAACACTTTCCTTTTCTGGACAAGACATCCCCCTCTCCACCTCTGTTACTAATCTTGGAATAAAAATGGACTCCAATCTTACATTTGAAAATCACATTAAGCTTCTGTTTAAAACTTGCTTCTTCCATCTTCGAAACATCTCTAGACTTCGCCCATCCCTAACTTTTTCCGATGCTGAGAAGCTCGTCCATGCTTTTGTCTCCTCCAGGCTCGACTACTGCAACTCCCTGTTTATTGGAATCCCTGGCAAAAACCTTCAGAAACTTCAATATATTCAAAACAGTGCAGCAAGGATCTTGTTGCGAGTTCGTAAATTTGAACATATTACGCCCATTCTTCATAACCTTCATTGGCTTCCTGTCGCCTACAGAATTCAGTACAAAACTGCTCTCATTACACATCAATGCTTACATGGAGCTTCACCAGATTATCTGAAGGATATTCTTATTCCACACTCATCCACCCGGTCGCTGCGGTCACAGAACAGTAATCTCCTTCACATTCCGAGAACCAAATTAAGGACCATGGGAGACCGGGCTTTCAGTGTGGCTGCCCCCCGCCTGTGGAACTCTCTTCCTGACTGTCTGAGGGTCCCACAGTCTGTGGTTGACTTTAAGAGCGGCTTGAAGACCTTTCTTTTCAACCGAGCATACTCTGCCTCCTCATGATTCTACTTTTGATCTTAGTTGATACTGTTATTGATTTTACTTGTTTTATTACTTGTTTTATTGACATTTAATTTCTGTTGCACCTTGTAGCACTTTGAGATTTTCATTAATGAAAAGTGCGTTATAAATTGAATTCATTATTATTATTATTATTATTTGAATGTGCGGAATGGGGTAGCGATCAGGCGTCGTCACGTTATTTAAACGGCGAAAATCGCCACATGGGCGCCACGACCCGTCTGCTTTTGGTACCATGTGAAGGGGGGAGGCCCACGGGCTGTTAGAGCGTCTAACAATACCCAACCTCTCCATGGTACCAAACTCCTCTTTAGCGATGGCCAGTTTAACAGCGTCGAGGCGGCGTGCACGTGCGAAAACGGGCGGTCCCGTAGTAGGGATGAAATGCTCGACCCCGTGTTTAGTTTCTGAAGAGGAAAAAGCAGGTGTAGTTAAAGAGGGGAATTCTGCCAACAAACCTTGAAAAACATCTCCTGAAACTAAAACATTAGCATGAGTTAGCGGCCCAGCCCCCCCAGACACACATGGGAAAGTTGCAAAAGTTACAGCGTCAATAAGTCTGCGGTTAGCAACATCTACTAACAGTCCATGAGCACATAAAAAATCTGCACCGATAATAGGAACAGTCACTGAGGCAACAACAAAATCCCACTCAAACTCACGACCATGGAAAGAAACTGTTGCCCGTCTAGTGCCAAAAGTTCCAATGGGAGAGCCGTTAGCAGCAGTTAGCAGTGGGCCACTGCCTCGGCTTGCTAATTCAGGTCCAACAGGGTGGACCAAACTCTTCTGGGAACCAGAGTCAACCAGAAAACGACGTCCTGACAGGGAGTCTGTGACGAAGAGCAGCTCACCTCGCTCGCCAGCGCCCACAGCTGCTACTGAGCGCCGGCTTCCTCGTTTCCCGACACCCATGTGCATGGTGGGATGCAACGCTTAGCTTTGTTTGCGAACCTCCGGTGGTAGAAACAAAGGGAGCTCCCCCGCCGAGTTCGCGCGCCAACAGCTGAAACCACCGCCGGCTCCTCCACCTCCGTCTGCATGGGCTCCACCGATGTACTCTGCACCGTGAACCGTCTGGTAGCCAGCAGGACCCGGTCCGCCTCCTCCGCCAAACCCCGGTAATCACCGGTAGATAAACAAGGGGAATTGGCCAAAGTAGCCCTCACTTGCGACGGAAGCTGGCGCAGGAAAATGTGAGGGAAAAGGAAACCCCCGTCGTCTGAACCAAGTAGCGACAGCATTTTGTCCATCATGTTCACAGCCGTGCCGTCACCCAAACCCGGCAGCGATAGCAGTTTATCAGCCCTCTCAGTTGAAGTCAAAGTGTACCTTCGAAGCAGAAACTCTTTGAGGGCGCCATATTTGTCCACGTGTGGCGGGTCGCGCAGCAGCGGCATGGCTTTGCGGGTTGACTGCATATCCAGAGCTGACACGACCAAGAAGTACCTGGTTTCATCTGCGTTCACGCCTCGGAGGCGAAAGAGTGCCTCGATGTGCTGGAACCACGAAACCGGGTCGCTCTGCCAGAACTCCGGGAGCTTAACACTCGCTGCGGAAACAGAGTCGGCTGGGTTCGGCTGCAACAGCTGGGCAGACGTCGCGGCTGCGGGGTCCGACGAAGAAACAACATCCTCGTCTGATCTTGACATATTTCACGCGGGGTCACCACTGTAGCGTGTGAAGAAGGAGAAACAAACTGATCTGCAAGCAGTTGCCTTTAATCCTTCGAGCGTCAAAACCAGAAACAGAATGAATGAATTCACACATGAACACTTCTTCTTCTTCACCTCGTAAAACCTGGGGAGCACCTCGCTGGCTCCTCCTACTGGGTGAGAGAGAGATGAGGCCATATACCTCACCAACACACCACAATATATATATATATTATTTTTTTTTGTGTGTGTTTAAATGTTCTTAATTTCATGTGTACATCACTTTGTTGCAGCTGTGGTTGTTTTAAAGGCTTTATAAATAATAATTATGATAAAAATGATCATTTCTGATCATTTTTGTCATGATTGCGCAATCTTGCGCAGCAAGAAGAAGGTCTTCAGTTTACACGGTCACAAGTTAATGTAGAACACCGGACGCCATTTTAGGTTCAGTCACGGGGGCCTTTGAAGGTCTCCAGTTTAGACGGTCACAAGTTAATGTAGAACACCGGACGCCATTTTAGGTTAGCTGCCGGGAGCCGGCCTTTGAAGACTGGTGACCAGGATCGCCTCATATGGATTAATTACTAGCTGGAAACGTCTCTGTGAACTTTGTGGATGTCTCAGGCAGCCGCGGATTTATCGCCGATCGTGCCAGGCCGCCGCGCGAACACCTCCGGCCTGGCTAGCTCCAGAAGCTAACACGGGAGCTAACACGGGACGCAGCAGCGGCTTTGACCACCTCAAAGTAAGAAATTATATTTTTATTTAATTTATATTTTTATTACTGTACTGTATTAATTAATTACACTGTGTTAGGTGTGTTAGGATAGGCGAAGTACAGTACTTGGTACCACAAAAAAATAAATACAGGACATCCCCGAGTGACGAGTGGACGGAAGGACTGATCTGCGAACAGATCGACCTGGGAACGGTTCTTAGGTCCGGAACCCGTTCGTAAGTGGGGGGTTGGGTGTATACTGTATACCGGTATGTATGTATAATAAGAATAAGTATACGTATTATGTTTATGTATACGTATGTATATGGATAAACAGTAACGTGTTTCTGAAACAGAAAGTTAGTCTCTCAGTTGGGAGTGACAAAGTCAAAGTAAACCTCATGGTTTGTATTGAGCTCATGTTCTCATGGGAGAGAGTTCATCTGAAGCTTCACAGGATGGTGAGGAGTTTTTGACCAGTTCACTGCCTGAATCCAGACTGGTGTCAAGTGATGGGAATGCACAGCCTCTGCTGTGTGTGTGTGTGTGTGTGTGTGTGTGTGTGTG
>JBBPBX010001607.1:67528-82851 GCA_038048925.1 Garcialebias charrua | reverse complement strand
CATCCCTCCTGACCACCAGAGGCAGTGCTTCCAAAGCACGAATGAGCATTCTTGCGCATGCGCAACGGTCGAGTACAAATGACAACAAAGTCACCCCGTGACCCGCCGGGGACCCACGTGAGTCTATATAGGAGCGTGGCACCCGACGATCAAATCCCTTCATTCTTCTTGCTCGCAGGTTTGTATGTTGAGTAGGCCTACAGGCGTGTGGTCGTGAAGCTGGTTGCTTGTGTGTGAACTACCGCTTTCCTATACTGCTTGTTGCTGGTAGCCACGTGACCGTCTTGGTCGGAGCTGTGGGTAAGTTTCACTCTCCACGGCTGCATAAGCTGTTTTTTCACCTTTACCAGAGCTGCAACAACTGGTAAGATTCGCTTTTTTTGACTCTCCGGGGCGTTTCTGCCCGCATTGAGTTAATATTCCGCTCTGGCTGTTTAACCTAACTCACCTGTAGCATTTTAGCTATGTGTTGAGTTTCCTATTGTTGTTTGTTCAAACTCTGTGGTAGTTTTCTGCCCGCATTGAGTAAAATTTCTGTTTGGTCGTTTATTCGACTCACCTGTGGCGTTTTCGCTCGTGTGACTTTTCTGTTAAATGTTTATTCAACTCTGTGGTGGCGTTCTGCCTGCATTGAGTTCAATTTTCCATGTTGCTCATTTATTCGGCTCACCTGTAGCATTTTCGCTCGTGTGACTTTTCTGTTAATTGTTTGTTCAACTCTGCGTTAGTGTTTCTGCCCGCATTGAGTTCAATTTTCCGTTTTGGTCATTTATTCGGCTCACCTGTGGCGTTTTCGCTCGTGTGACTTGCCTATTATTTGTTTGTTCAACTCTGCGGTAGTATTCTGCCCGCATTGAGTTCAATTTTCTGTTTTGGTCCTTTATATGACTCACCTGTAGCGCTTTTGCTCGCGTTGAGTTCTTTCTGTTGGCTGTTTTCAACTCACCAGTGGCAGCTCTGCTCGTGCTGAGTTGTTATATGATTTATCTAAACTCATCAGTAGCGTCTCTGCTCGCACTGAGTTTTCTATTATTGTTTATCCCAACTCACCAGTGGCGACTATGCTCGCGCTGAGTTGTTATATAGCTTATCTCTACTCATCAGTGGTGTCTCTGCTCATACTGAGTTTTCTATTATTGTTTATTCCAACTCACCGGTGGCGGCTCTGTTCGCGTTGAGTTGTTCTGTAGTTTGTCTAAACTCACCAGTGGCATCTCTGCTTGCACTGAGTTTTCTATTGTTGTTTCTCTCAGCTCACCAGTAGCGTCTCTGCTCGCGCTGAGTTGTTCTATAGTTCATCTGAACTCACCGGTAGCGTCTCTGCTCGCGCTGAGTTTGTAGCCTACAGGGGTGTTTTTTTCCTACAATGAAGTCACCAGTGGCGTTTTTCTGCTCGTGTTGACTTCTGTTGGTGACAGGCTGATCACGCTTTTTGGCAGTATGATGCTGGAAACTTTGTCTTGCTCGTCCTGTATGGCGCCACTTCAGCCCAAGGACGGGCATGACTTGTGTCCCTCCTGTCTCGGGGTGGGGCATCTCCGGGAGGCACTGTCGGATGACGCTTGACCCGACTGTCACGTCATGCCCTGGTCGGTCAGACTGGCTCGGCTGGCGGCGCTGGAGCAGCCTACCGACTAAACGGGTGCTTCACAACTTAGCCCATTGCCGCCGAGTCAGCCGAGGGGCAAGCGGCCTGCTGTGGCTACGCCTTCGCTGTCGGCGAAGCGAGCCAGACAGCCCGATGCAAGGGGGTTGTCCACGAGAGTGGATCACCTCACTACCGAACTGACCCATGTGAAGGCCCTCCTCCAGTCCTTTCAGGATGGGGCTCAGGACAGGGCGCTCCCTCCTGAGCAGGATGAGGCTTCAGTCACTGGTGACGATGCTATTTCGGTGGCGGCCTCTGGCACCCATTTCGGTGAGGACCTTCTGGGGCTGGACTTCTGGGCCTCTAGGTCTGCTTCCGTTGCCTCCCAGGACGATACGGAGGAGTCTGTGATGGCAGTCATTTGTACAGCTCTTGCCCACCTACAGATTGGTGCTCCTCAGGCCTAGCCTGCAGCCTCCAGCGCGTTTTTTAGGCACCATAGATTTGAGGCTGCCTTTGTGGTTCCTCCATCGGAGGAGTATGTATGAGAAATACATGCATGCTGGTCTGACACCAAGGCGTTTTCGCACCTGACAAGCGATGGCAGGGTCCTGGCGAACATGCAGGAGACACCCAAGGTTGGCTTGGGGCAGATGCCTATGGTGGAACAGAGCATTGCCTCTCTTATTGTTCCACCGGATGAGGCCTTGCAGCCCAATGCCTGTTGTCCACGGCCTCAGTGCCGTGTTACTGATGACCTTCTCTGCAAGGCCTATGATTCTGGGGCCTGCATGGGCCGAATTGGGAACTCTCTTTCTCACCTTATGCTGGCTCTATCTTCCTCTTTGGAATCTGTTCCATTGGGCCATTCCACGCAAGGCCTGGTTGATGCATCTCTACAGGCTTTTGCTTTAATAACGAGAGAGATCGGCCGTACACTCTCCACGCTGGTGCATGCTCGCCGCTAGGTCTGGCTGGCGCAGTCCCCACTAACTGAGCCTTGCAGAAGAACCCTCCGGGACCTACCTGTATTCCATGGGGAACTTTTTGGCTCTGTAGCGCTGGATGCCTTGGATCGAATGGCTCAAGCGTCTCGGACGAGGCAGCAACTGGCAGGGCTTCACAGACGCGGTCGCCAACCAGTCGGCTCTTGGATGGTGGCGGGTCCTTCACGAAGGTTGTTGCTCCCGTCTCCTTCTTCTATAGGGCCTCAGCACCCAATGCAAGGTCGGAGGTCGGCCCAGAGACCTGCTTCAGGTTGGAGTAGTCAGGCTCATGGCCTGGCTTGGTCCAGGCCATCTCAACCCTTTCGAGCATCACGATCTGGCCAGCATCCTCCCAGGCCTTCGAGGGGGCGCAGATGAGGCCCTGGGGCAGGCGGTCGGTTGTTTTACCTAGGGATGCACCGATCCACATTTCTCACTTCCGATCCGATACCGATTCTTATTAACTCAGTATCGACCGATACCGATACTTTCCCGATCCGATACTGTTCAGGTATTTGACTCTGTATAATGAAACTTTTGCACCCAAACTATTCATTTTAACATTGTGTGAGATAAACCCAATGAAGACACTCTTAAGCCTTACAATAGGGAACCCCCCTATTGTAAGGCTTAAGAGTGTCTTCATTGGGTTTATCTCACACAATGTTAAAAAGGGCAGTCACAGATTGTGATTGAACACAAGTGCTCTTTGAAGCTGGATCGGAAAAGTATCGGCAGGTTTGATCCGCTATCCGATACTTGAATAATGCTGGTATCAGATACCGATACCGATACTGGATCGGATCGGCCCCATCCCTAGTTTTACCCCGGGACAACTCAACTACTGGGTTGCCCACACCCCAGACTTGTGGGTGTTGTCCATCCTGTCCCGAGTGTATCGTCTTCAATTCCGCCGCTGGCCACCCGTTCCTGGCCGGGTCAGGATGACTGTCATCCACGACCCGGTGAAGGTACAGGCACTGAACGACGAGATCTGCAGCTTGCTGGCCAAGGGAGCAATAATGCCTGTGGACCCCCTACTGGATCCAGGGGGGTTTTATTCCACTTATTTTCTCATTCTAAAGAAGTGAGTTGAATTATCTCCCTCCTCCCTGCAGGTTCCATTCCTATAAAGGGAGCTAGCTCCCTTTATGTGAAAGGGGAACAATTCAACTCACTCCTTCATCTTTAAAAACTGTGTTAGGATTAGGGATGGGGCCGATCCGATCCAGTATCGGTATCGGTATCCGATACCAGCATTATTTAAGTATCGGGTATCGGATCAAACCTGCCGATACTTTTCCGATCCAGCTTCATAGAGCACTTGTGTTCAATCACATTCTGTGACTGCCCTTCTTAACATTGTGTGAGATAAACCCAATGAAGACACTCTTAAGCCTTACAATAGGGGGTTCCCTATTGTAAGGCTTAAGAGTGTCTTCATTGGGTTTATCTCACACAATGTTAAAATGAATAGTTTGGGTGCAAAAGTTCCATTATACAGAGTCAAATACCTGAACAGTATCGGATCGGGAAAGTATCGGTATCGGTCGATACTGAGTTAATAAGTATCGGTATCGGATCGGAAATGAGAAATGTGGATCGGTGCATCCCTAGTTAGGATAGGCTATGTGCTTGGTGACTGTACAGTACTGTACATGTATTCATTTATAAATAAAAAAAATTGTGATCCTACTTACGAATTTTCGACATACGAGTGGCCCGTAGGTATGGAACTCGCTCGTAAGTCGGGGACTACCCGTATACTTGAAGGTCATGCCTTTCTGCATGCTGACCACCAAGGTTGTGTTGGGGGCAATTTCCTCGGGCAATTGGTTTACTTCCATAGATCTCAGGGATGCTTATTTCCATGTTCCAATCACGCCGCCCCATTGGCGGCTCCTTTGTTTAGCCTTTCAAGGGCGGCACTTTCAGTTCAAGGTCCTCCCGTTCGGTCTTTCACCATCTCCTAGGGTGTTCACCCGATGTGTCGCAGCGGCCCTCTACGGGTGCGGGGCCTGAAGATCCTCTCGTATCTGGACGACTGGCTCATTCGTGCCACGACGCGGGATCAGGCGGTTCGGGATACCCGATTGGTACTACAACATGTGGGATGCCTGGGCTTGCGGGTGAGCATGGAGAAAAGCAATCTGACTCCCTCACAGCAGACCATCTTCCTGGGCATTGCCATGGATTCCATTTCGATGACTGTTCGCCCGTCGCCCCAGCGGGTCGACAGTATATTGGACATGCTCCCAGACTTCAAACGCGGTATGGCACCACCTCTGATATGGTACCTTCGACTAGGGGATGCTTACAGCTGCATCCACCGTGGTGCCCTTGAGACTGCTGTGGTTGCAGCCCCTTCAGATGTGGCTGAACAGCTTGAATTTGGATTCCTCACGGAACACTTATCGCCTCAGACGACTTCGGGTGGGCCCTCAGTGTCTCCAGTCTCTGTCCCACTGGAGGGGGAGGTTGTTTGTGACAGCGGGGATCCCGTTCGGTTCTCTCCCTTGCCACCGGGAAGTTGTCTTTACGGATGCATCCTCCACGGGCAGGGGTGCCACCTGGCGAGGCCACATGGCACAGGGGACATGGTCCCAATGGCAAAGCCGAGAGCACATCAATGTCCTGGAGTTACAGGCTGTGCTTCTGACCCTCCGGAGCTTTCTTCCAGGCTTCCAGGAGGGAACCAGGTCCAAGAAACTGTTGTGCTTGACGTGGCGTCTTCTGACCTGGGCTGCTCCATGCTTGGCCAGCCTCCGAGCAACCTACATCCTGGGGCCACAGAACGTGCTGGCAGATTCTCTATCCCGTCGGAAGCCACGGGAGTGGAAGCTTCCCAAGGAGGTGGTGGAGGGGATCTGGGCGGTCTATGGCAGAGCAGACGTGGACCTCTTTGCCTCAAGGGACGCATTTCACTGCCCCCTTTGGTTCTCCCTAGCTGACGGCAGCCCTCTGGGCCACGATGCGTTGGCGCACGACAGGCTACGGACCCTCCTTTATGCCTTTCCACCCTTCAGCCTGCTCTTTCAGACCCTCCTGCAGGTACGTCAGGAGGGGCACAGGGTTCTATTGGTGGTCCCCTTCTGGCTAGCGAGGACTTGGTTCCCTCTGCTGCGCGAACTGGGCTCCGGCTCGCCGATGCGTCTCCCCTCCAGGGTGGACCTTCTTTCCCAGATGGAGGGTCGGGTTCTGCACCCCGAACCGGACCGGCTCCAACTCTGGGTCTGGCCCCTGCGGGGCCAGGGGCCACTTTTTTAGGATACACCGGGCCAGTAGGACATACGATGGCTAATGCGTGGGCGCCATCCACGAGGTTCTTATATACTATTAGGTGGGCAGCCTTTGTGACCTGGTGCCGCAATATGGGGCAGGATCCGGTACGGTGTTCAATCTCTGACATACTGACCTTCCTGCAAGCGTTGCTGGATCGAGGACGGTCCCCATCTACCTTGAAGGTACAAAGTATATGTGGTTGCCATTTCTCATTGGCATATCGGCCTAAATTGTTGTTTGGTGGGCTGGGACAAGGACGTTGCACTGTTTTTAAGAGGTGCTCGGCGTTTGCATCCACGCAAACGCCCTTTGGTGCCAGCATGGGACCTTTCTTTGGTGCTTGAGGCTCTTTGGTCTCCCCCATTTGAGCCCCTGGCGTCTGCGGACCTCAAATGGCTCTCACTAAAAACAGCTTTTCTTTTAGCAATGGCTTCAGCGAAACGTGTGGGGGAATTGCAGGCTCTTTCAGTGGCCGAACCCTGCTGCTGATGGAACCCTGATGGCTCAAGTGTCACATTGCAGCCTGATGTGGCATTCATGCCTAAAGTGTCCCTACCTGCCGGTAGTACCCAACTGCTCCATCTTGCCCGGTTTGACACCGGTGGTTCCTCCGAGCAACTGTGCCCTGTTTGTGCACTTGAGACAGATGTAGTGGGCATGACCGTGTCGTGTCCACTCTGATACACCTGTGTATTTTTGAACTGTTCCAGAGATGACCTTTACTGACCTCTCAGTAAAGCAAGACATTTACTACAAATTATTCCATTAGTTGTAATCTGAGAACATAGTCACCAAAAGAGACTATTTCTATCTTTGATTTTATTCTAATGTAATCAAAAGAATAACTTTTGTCATTTTCATGATATATGTTATATGCTGTTATTCTTTTAATATGGAGTATTACTGTGTTACTTGACCAAATGAAAGTGTCTACTCAAAATATCTATGACAAAGTTGAATAATGTGTCAAATTGACTTGCTCAGGAGTTGTTTTTGTTGAGTTCAGCTAAAACTCTCGTTAGCGTCGAGATGTCTCCTCTCTTTCAGACACTTTTCCAAAACATTCCTCTTTGTTATCTAAGCAGACTTGCTGTCAACCTTGAGTTTTCACTTCACGTTTTCACACTCCTCTTGGCCCACGGACCAATGAGGAAAGTGTGTTCTAATCTCAACATTTTTGAGTAAAAGCGTTTGCTTCCGTAAACGCTTTAGAGTTTGAATGGCACCTACTCCAGCTTTAAAAATTCTCTGAAACTTTGGCTGAAAACTAATCAGAAGTGCACTCATGTGTAGATTACTTTGTCTATTTTCTTATGGCATCATATTTTTATTGTAATTTTATGTTGTGTTATGTGCTATATAGGTTGATGTTTGTATTTTTCTCCGCTCTTTTGTTTTATGGGACGTTTCTTATTCTTACCTGCCTTAGGACAATGGATGAAAATTAGCTATTGTGCTAACTCCGGCATATTTACATTGATGCTAACTGCTGTTATGTTGATTAATATGCATTGTCCTAACTTAAATAAATAAATAAATGAAATGAAATGAATGGACAGAGACCTGAAAGCTCTCTGCCTTGGAAGCTGATGTAAGCTGCAGTCATACGCCAAAGACTGGCTTATTCAGCGAAGAATTTATGGACGCCTCCATAAATTCAATAGAGCTAAAGAGCTCCAAGTTCTTAATGAACTTTCTTTGAGAAACATCTCGTCTTGAAGTCAACCAGGAGCGGACACATTTTCTGATGATCCAAGCGGAACCCAGGAGACGTTGGAAAGTAAACAACCAGTTCGGACGAACTGGGCCTGAAGGACTCTGTGCATCTGAAAGGCTGGTGCCATCTCTTTACCAGACTTCTCGTCTGTGAAGGTAATGAGTCAGCGTTTACAAACGTACCTGGGATTTCAGCAGAAATCTGATGGGAGTGTCACTTCTGGTAACATGCTCAAGACAATTTCCTTTAAACCATCTCTCCATCTCTCCTCCTATTTCTTTATCCCTCTCAATCTATCTGGTAACTATATTTAAGCTAAAGAGCCACAGACTGAGTATAATGACATCCTGTATTTATGTCTGTTGTGTTACAATTTAAATGTGCTGACGTGTTAAATTGCAAGAAAGTGAAATCATGTCAATCAAGTGTAATGGTGTTAATTTAGTTGATTTATTTTAAATAAATGGTAGTGTCTTTGACATACCAAACTAAGTCAACGTTCTCTGTCACTTAATGGCTTTATTTATTTATCCATCATAAAGATCACAGAAATATTGGGTAAACTGAAAAAGAAAAGAATCCGTGAAATTACTATTCAATCTGAATAAGTAAATTAATTAAGGTAAAGAGGTCAGTATTAATACTGACCCCCCCTAAATCCTTTACACATACATGGCCGCTACAACGCCCATCTGGAGAACGAATAGCCTTTTTGTGTGCTACGCTGGCTCACGTAAAGGTCAGGCGCTCTCTGAGCAGCGACTGGCGCACTGGATTGTGGATTTGATCTCAAAAGCTTATGCCTTACAGGACCGGACACTACCGGCGGGAGTGAAATGCCATTCTACGAGGGGCATGTCGACCTCGTTTGCTGACATGACGGAAGTGCCATTGGACAGTATATGCCGCGCGGCCTCCTGGACATCGCAGACAACCTTTACTTGGTTTTACAGGGTGAATGTGGTTGGCCCCATCCCCTTCAAGGAGTTTTGGAACAGCATATCTTTCCATCACATTGAGGTGAGTGGCATTGTGGTCGTTCCTTGACCGTTGCCAATTCCTCGTGACCATGTTGGCATACGTCATCCATGCTTTGGAAGCACTGCCTCTGGCGGTCAGGAGGGATGAAATAGAACGAAAGTTACTACTGTAACTATGGCTCTATGAATCCCAGATGACCGCCAGAGTGCTTAGTCCCTCGGAATCCTTGCTTTCGCGAGAAGTTTTTCAGGGTTTTGATCGTCGGGTGCCACACTCCTATATAGAGTCACGTGGGTCCCCGGCGGGTCACGGGGTGACTTTGTTGTCATTTGTACTCGACCTGCGCATGCGCAAGAATGCTCATTCGTGCTTTGGAAACACTGCCTCTGACGTCATCCGGGATTCATAGAACCGTAGTTACAGTAGTAACTTTCGTTTTTAATCAGCACACCTGCATCTCAATGTATGACTTTCTTTAGTGTGTGTATACTTGCATCCTTTGTACTTTGCTAGTTTTTATAATTTATTTTATCAGGTTGTTCTTGCCAACTTTATATAAGTTTAGTTTGATTTACTTTTTTTTTTCAGTCTACCACCTGTGATTTTTTTTTTGTTTAGTGTTTTCAGGTGAGGTTTCATCACTGCTGCTTCTGTCTTTGTTTTGGGTCTTTCACATTAATAATTTTGACTGTGTTAATTTTTCTATAAACTACATGTTTTAAAATATAAATTATATGATCTGATATGATCATAATTTTTAAACACCATCCACTTGCTTACCGTACATAGACTCTGTTCTTACAACAAAAATCTTTATATACACACACCTGTGTTGTGAACAAACTAAATCAAGACAACCATATTCAGAAATACACAAAAACTGGTTGACTTCTACAAGAAGAAAAAGAAAACACACCTCAAAATAAAGCATTGCACATATTGATCCTTCAGATGCAATTGTTTACACTCAGTGGGCTGAGAAATCAGACTGTGTTCCTCTGCAGAACTTTGTCAGAGTTCCTCTGCAGAGGACACGTCAGAAAAAACACATCTAAGGAAAACAATGTGCAACAAACCAATTTCAGTTTAGCAGAGCAGCAATCAGTTGTTAAATTGCAATCAAGTTTTTTTAACACAAGAAAAAACCATCTAACTAAAATCAGATCATAACTATAAATGTGCTGACATGCACAGATACATTTACTGCCAGCTGGGCTTTAAACTAATAAAGAGTAAATTGCCCCTGTGCTTTGGGCTTTGCCAATATCTGAGTACAAATATTGTTTATAATTTCCCAAAACCTTTAAATTGGGAGTATTGAAATTGGACTAATTTAACCTCTATTAGCTAATATGTCACACAAACAGAGGGGTCAACTACAATGGTTTCAAAATCCTTTTAAAGTAATGTTTGTTACATTTATTTTATTTTATTTTGTTCGTTGTTATGGAAAAAAATCTACTCAGTCATGTTAACAAATAAAACACTGATAAATCAAATTGTGACATAAACACAAGATAAGCATTTTTATCTGATTAGTTTTGATGAAAAAAATATGTGGCATTACAGAAGCAAGCAATAATATTTTTATTTTCCACTGCACCTAACGAGGCCGCCTGTCTGCATCCTTAATCCTTTGAGACTTCACAGTTGTTGTTTTTTTCTTGGCCTATTTAAGTCCATACAGTAATAATCTGTTCAAATAAATTTGCCCAAGCCTGTCCTCGTGCACTTCTTTTGACCCCGGACACTTTCGTTATTATTTATTTTTCCCCCATCTTCTTTCCCTCCTTCCCCCAGAACCCTGCACTTCTCTGAGGATCCCTGCAGTGATAAAAAAAACTCTCCACAGCTGGTGAAAAGAAGTGCTCATATTAGTCTTTATCAGACCTGGGAGACAATGACACTTATGAAGACCTATGTCATTTAATATACATCACCAGCACAAAATGGGAGCAGAACGAACATTCCAGCTAGTGCCCAAGGCAGCTCAAGGTCGGGCTAACTGGGAGGCAAAACAAGAAATCAGCCATGCCTTTCAAGGCCACCTCTGCTGCGCAAAAAGTAATGATCTGCATTCTCCTCTGAGTAAGCATTAGGTAAATAGAGACACGTTCATTTTCCCCCCTCAAATGTTTTTGTTTTATGTGCTTTAGCAATTGAATTGACTTTTTTTTATTTTTATCTCAGCTGGAATATTAATCAAAATACATGTTTGTTTACTTTTGCTCATGTCAGGAGAACAGGAAAAAGTTTGATTTGATATAACTGAAATAAAGTGTATTAGTACTCCTTAGAAAGCAAACGGTATGTGATTAATGTTTGCTTTGTGGTATTGGATAAACAGACGGAGCGGATGTTGGAACCCTTCATTGATCTGAAGTAGCCTTGTAGGTTTCTACATGATGTGTTCATCAATGAGAGCTATTTAAAAGACAGATCTGGGTTGGCAGGCCACAGACTGATGAAGTCAATGGATGAAAGACAAACATTTTCTCCCTAAAAGAAACTCATCAAGATGACATGGTTTAACCTTTTTTGTATAACATGTTTATGTCAACATGTTTCAATGAATCCTAAACGTGACAAAATGTAGATGTTCACCTTAAATCTTATCAGAAACTTGATTTGAGTTAGTTAAGAGCAAAATACTGTATTAAATTCTGTTTTCTGTAATAAAAATATATACATAATTTAGGACATTTGATTTGATTTGATTTGATGTTTATTCATTAATTTTAAAAGAACAATACAAAACAGTTTCATCAGATACAATAATAATAATAATAATAATAATAATAATAATAATAATAATAATAATAATAATAATAATAATAATAATTTGATTTGATGTTTATTCATTCATTTTAAAAGAACAATACAAAACAGTTTCATCAGATACAAGAATACAAGTAGGATAAAATGAAAGGAGCAGAAAGAAGATGAAATCTTATTATATCTGCCCCTTATTTCACAGTTTGTTCAACCAATGATAACCTTCAAACTACATCACAAAATGAATAACTCTACTTAATTTTTCTAACTGTAATACACAAACTACATCACAAAATGAATAACTCTACTTAATTTTTCTAACTGTAATACACAAACACACTAAGCTACATCATATATAGTTTTTGAGCAAGTCCTTTTTGACCTTTTTCTTAAATGTATACATTGATTTTGCATTTTTAACATCACTCTCCAGAACATTCCACAATCGAACTCCCTGAATTGAGGTAGACCGTCCCTTTAAGCTGGTTCTGAATTGTGGTTTGATGAATATCTCTGTCCCTTTGAGATTGTAATAACTTTGTCTTTTTATAAAATTTCTTTGGATATTTAAAGGTAATGTGTTATTATGAGCCCTATACATAACTGATAAAATACTATATTCTACCAATTCCTGGAATTTCAATAAATTTAGCTGAAGAAACAAGGTGTTTGATGGGTGACTGAAATGTTTTCTGGTGATTACTCTTACAGCTCTCTTTTGTAAAATAAAAACAGGCTTTGTAATTGTTTTGCACGCTTTTCCCCAAACCTCAATACAATAGATTAAATGTGGAACAATGATTGTGTTATACAACATATACAGAGCTTTATCAATTAAAAAATCCCTGACTTTATACAGTACTGCAATTGATCTAGCTATTTTTGTTTTAATGGAATTTACATGATGTTTCCATGCCAGTTTGTCATCAACGATAACACCCAATCAGTAACTATCAGACATCAGTAACTATTTAGTGAAACCAGTCATTTTTTATTGATTGTACTGTAGCTTTCTTAAACAAAAATGATACAAAGATGGAAAGATAGTGTGTGAAAAATTTATTCTACCATAGCATGTAGATTCAATGTCATTTTTGCATCTCTCACATTGTTCAGGAATAATTTTGTCCACTCTTTTTTTACAGCATTACTTCAGTTCATTTAGATTCGCTGGCAGTTTTTTTTTTTTTTTTTTTTGCACAGCTTTTTTTCTTTTTAAGTCTCATCACAACATCTTCAATTAGGCTGAGGTCCGGATATTTACTGGACTAGTGCAAACATTGGTTCTTTTATTTTGTTAGCTGGTCTGTTGTTGAATTGCTGCTGTGTTTGGGATCATTGTTCTCTTGCGTCATGCCCAAGTTGTGTCCAAGCTTAAACTGTAAGACAGATTACCTCATATCTGACTCTAAAACAATTTGATTGACAGAGGAGTTCATGAATGACTCAATGACAGTAAGTTATTCAGGTCCTATAGCTTGAACACTAGCCCAAAATATTAGCTCTCCACTGCTGAGTTTGACAGTTGGTTTGAGGTATTTTGTGCTGATATGTCTTGTTTGGTTTTTGACTGTGCATTATGGCTAGATATCTCTAATTTGATTGCATCTTTTCTTGCATTGCATTTCTTCACTATGCTACTGTCTTGACTTACTCTGCTCAACCTGTTTTGTATTTGTAATTATTTTTTCTATCCTTGACTTGTGTTTTTGTTCATCTTCCAATAGGAAGTACACCTGCACCTACATCTGGACCTGCCGTTCTGTGTTTGTTTGTCTCTCCTTCATGTCCCCTCAAACCCAGCTGGTCAAAGCAGATGGCTGCTTGTCCTGAGCCTGGTTCTGCTGGAGGTTTCTTCCATTTAAAAGGGAGTTTTTCCTTTCCACTGTTGCCATTGTGCTTGCTCAGGATGTGGGACTGCAACAAAGTGAATATTCAGCGAGTCTGCTGGCTTCCTTAGATAGAGAACTTTACTACAGTAACTGGCTTTTATATGTATCTGGATGTTTCTGCTCAATGCCCCGAGACAACTTTGTTATGAATTGGCACTATATAAATACACTGAATTAAATTGAATTTAATCTTTTCACAGGACATTGTTCCAAAAGTCTTGCGGTTTGTTAAGGAGTAACTTTGTTAACCTTACTCTAAGTTGTGTTGCCATATTACCGGTAGTGTAATAAATGATTATTTCTCCTTGAAACCATTCAAAAAATCTGCCTCTAATTGTATGACCATGAAGTCTAACATTTAACTTGCTAACTGAGGCTTGCAGTTAGAGACTGGGTTTCTTAGGGTTCTGTTTTTTTATTCATTTATTTCCTTGAGCTTTGCACTGTTTGACTTAGTGGGAAGCTTAGCAAAATTCTTAAACATTTTCCATTTGTGAATAATCTATCTCACTAAAATAATGGGCTTCAAAATGTTTGGAAATAGCATACATTTGATTTGGAAATATGAACAAATTATAGACAAAACATTTCTACATTTTTTTTTCTTTTTTTTGAATGTCCAGAGGACCAGACTTAGCTTTTTTAGATTTTTCTACCTGGATTATTGAGCATGCATCAGGGTATGATCAAATTATGTTTGCAAAAACTGAACTATTATATCTTAAAATACTACCTATCACATCCCCATTTGTTATATTTGTGAAAATATTATCAATTATTGTGGCACTATGAGTTGTAATTCTTGTTGGCTTTGATGTTTGACTTGTTTCTGGAGGAAAACGTTCTTTTACAACATCCAACACAATTTAAAATAATTTAACACATTTACAAGAGATTGTTTTCAATTATCAAGAGTTTAACCTACAAACAATTAGACATATTGTACAGTAATTATGAGTGCTGTCAAATTCTGGTCAATAAAAGTAAAATTAAACAAAAAGGTTTTAGACGTATCAGTGTCTTCAAATTTCCTTTTCAAACAATTAGCTGATTTCCTACATAACATTTAAAGTATTTGACTTTTTCTTGAACATTTCCAGTGTTGTGCATTTATTTTTCTTGAAAAATTTAAAATAAACTGCAATGATTAGAAGTTAGGGTGATTGCTTAAAAAAATGCACTTGTCTGCATATAAAATGCCTGCTGCAAGAAATATTTGTCATTTATTTCAAAAAGAAAAGAAAAGGAGATTGTATTCTGGAGTGTCTTTGTTTTAATGCAATTTTTTTTTAAATTATTTTTTTGGTTTGGTTTGGTTTATAGGGGGCTTCTGTTTTTACACAGCAGTGAGAAAATCCAACGGTTTGCCCTCTTTCCCTCTGTTCTCTCCTGCAGACCTGAAGTGAGCACTGCCTGTTCATTTGCTGAAGAAAAGTTGTTTTTTTAAATGACGTTTCTTACAAGTCTTCACCTTTGGCACAACTATGGAAATATCAGCTTCAGCTGCTCGAGATAATTGTGTACAGTTAAAAGCAGGTGGAAGTGGGCAGTGGGAGGTGGGGAGGCGTGTGTGTGTGTGTGCGTGTGTGTGTGTGTGTGTGTGTGTGTGTGGTGGAAGTGGGCAGTGGGAGGTGGGAAGGCGTGTGTGTGTGTGGGGGGGGGGACTTTCACTGAGCTGTTTTTGGCCTCCCAGACGGAGCTGTAAGCAAGCACACGCAGCTGTAATGGTCTTCGTGCTTGCCTGGCTGCCCTTGGCATTAGAGGCAGACCTTTATTATCCTGCAGGAAACTGGTTCATTACAGCCACGCTTCTCTCCTCTGGAACAACGTTCTATTTGTTCTCTACCCCTGCTTATTACTAAAGATCGTCAATGAAAGATGAAGGGCTGAACAGTCCCAGGAACGTTACATTTCCCAAATGAGCCAGGACTCAAGTCAAGTACATCTCCCAATGGTAAAAATAAATAAAATAAAATAGTGGTATGTAATTCTAGCCTTGATAGCAGGCTCAACCTGTTTTCTGCTTCTTACTAATAAAAAATCACATTTATATATGTCAACAAAACAAGTTCTTGCCTCTGATTAATTAGAACTATGGAGGG
>JBBPBX010001607.1:48438-67472 GCA_038048925.1 Garcialebias charrua | reverse complement strand
AATAACACTAATTGACGTAGCTTCTGTAACCATGGGTTACTGCTGCTGCTACAAAGTATTATTTCCGTGTAACTATTTTTGTAAAAACATTAATAATCTCTGGTGTCCACTGCTCAGTGAGTCATCGGAGGTGTTGTTAGTGTTGGAGAGCCAAGGAGCGCTAATCAAGAGTCTGAGTGACTGAAGATAGAGGGTTAGTGCACTAAAAAGACAACTTGTTTCCTTGACATTTCAAAAGAAAACCTGGCAAACAAATGTAAGAGTACCACAGAACACAGAGATGTTGATACTGTGGCAAATAACCGATGGATAGAAGTACAGTACTGGAATTAGAATTTAAACATGGCTAGATCACAGGACATTTGGAAAAACCTTTTGCCTCAGGATGCAACTACAATCTTGGAGATCACACCATGCTAGCCCAATGCTGATGGCTTTACGGTCATAGCCCATAAACATATATATGTAGATGCCTCATTGAATCATACATCTAAGTTACTGCCATATCGGATGTGGCAAAAGTGAAGCAAGAAGATGCCCCATTCAGTCGGAGTGTCAACACGGAAAACGCTGGGCAAGACTCTTCTTACCCAGGTTTATAACTTATACACAGACTGGAGATAGATAGATAGATAGATAGATAGATAGATAGATAGATAGATAGATAGATAGATAGATAGATAGATAGATAGATAGATAGATAGATAGATAGATAGATAGATAGATAGATAGATAGATAGATAGATAGATAGATAGATAGATAGATAGATAGATAGATAGATAGATAGATAGATAGATAGATAGATAGATAGATAGATAGATAGATAGATAGATAGATAGATAGATAGATAGATAGATAGATAGATAGATAGATAGATAGATAGATAGATAGATAGATAGATAGATAGATAGATAGATAGATAGATAGATAGATAGATAGATAGATAGATAGATAGATAGATAGATAGATAGATAGATAGATAGATAGATAGATAGATAGATAGATAGATAGATAGATAGATAGATAGATAGATAGATAGATAGATAGATAGATGGGGCCAAGATGGTGTAGTGGCTAGGGAATCAGACTTGGGATCCGAAGGACCCAGGTTCGAACCCCGGCCACGGCACACCTTGGGGTGTCTATGAGTGCACACCTATTTTCCCCAGCTCCCCGGGCGCTGACCACGGCTGCTCACTGCACCACCTGGTGGTGGTTGGGTTAAATGCAGAGACCAATTTCGTCTGTCAAGTATGGGAAACATACACAGATGACAAAAATGTGATATTTATTATCTATTTATTATAGATAGATAGATAGATAGATAGATAGATAGATAGATAGATAGATAGATAGATAGATAGATAGATAGATGATAGATAGATGGGGCCAAGATGGTGTAGTGGCTAGGGAATCAGACTTGGGATCCGAAGGACCCAGGTTCGAACCCCGGCCACGGCACACCTTGGGGTGTCTATGAGTGCACACCTATTTTCCCCAGCTCCCCGGGCGCTGACCACGGCTGCTCACTGCACCACCTGGTGGTGGTTGGGTTAAATGCAGAGACCAATTTCGTCTGTCAAGTATGGGAAACATACACAGATGACAAAAATGTGATATTTATTATAGATAGATAGATAGATAGATAGATAGATAGATAGATGATAGATAGATGGGGCCAAGATGGTGTAGTGGCTAGGGAATCAGACTTGGGATCCGAAGGACCCAGGTTCGAAACCCCGGCCACGGCACACCTTGGGGTGTCTATGAGTGCACACCCATTTTCCCCAGCTCCCCGGGCGCTGACCACGGCTGCTCACTGCACCACCTGGTGGTGGTTGGGTTAAATGCAGAGACCAATTTCGTCTGTCAAGTATGGGAAACATACACAGATGACAAAAATGTGATATTTATTATAGATTATAGATAGATAGATAGATAGATAGATAGATAGATGATAGATAGATGGGGCCAAGATGGTGTAGTGGCTAGGGAATCAGACTTGGGATCCGAAGGACCCAGGTTCGAACCCCGGCCACGGCACACCTTGGGGTGTCTATGAGTGCACACCTATTTTCCCCAGCTCCCCGGGCGCTGACCACGGCTGCTCACTGCACCACCTGGTGGTGGTTGGGTTAAATGCAGAGACCAATTTCGTCTGTCAAGTATGGGAAACATACACAGATGACAAAAATGTGATATTTATTATAGATAGATAGATAGATAGATAGATAGATAGATAGATAGATAGATAGATAGATAGATAGATAGATAGATAGATAGATAGATAGATAGATAGATAGATAGATAGATGGGGCCAAGATGGTGTAGTGGCTAGGGAATCAGACTTGGGATCCGAAGGACCCAGGTTCGAACCCCGGCCATGGCACACCTTGGGGTGTCTATAGCCGCCTACGCATTGGCCGGCCCTCCCCGGCTCTCCCAGCTTCTAACCCGGGTTCGGCGTCTTCGCATTTACCTATTTACCTTTTCCGCCCGGGATCCACCCTTGTTCTGGAACCATCTTCACCGTGGTTCTTATCGGGCCGAGCCCGACAGGGCTAGTTTCAGCTCTCATTTGATTCGTTGTTTGCAGCAGGGGCGGGACTCATTCAAACAACCTCAGCGCGAGGGTTGAATTTCATTCAAATTTAACTACAGAAACGAGAAACCCCTAAAACAATTGTTAGCTGAATTAGTGTTTCTGAGTTAAATTTTTGTTAATAACTGATCACAAATCAGCTTATGTTACAACGTAAATAACACGAAGCGCACACCCATTTCCGCCTTTCAGCGCGACCTGAATGTCATTAAACAGCATTAAACAATAACTAATATTGTCTAACTGTTGCGCGCAGCCAGGGTTTTAAAATATAACGAATAATCTCTAACTTTTACGTGCAGCTAAAATGTCAGGAGGAGTGATTGCTATATGGGCAAGTTAGACACCTGAAAATTCAGTCTGTTCGGATAGCTCAACGAGTTAATGCGTTATCGTTTTGACCGGGAGAAGTGGGTTCGCTTCCAGCCTGGGACAAAGTTATTTTACTTTTTTTTTCTTTTTATTCACATTTTCTTTTAAATAAAAAGGAGTTTGCAAACAAACTCCTTTTTATTTAAAAGAAAATGTGAATAAAGAGAAAAAAAAAGTAAAATAACTTTGTCCCAGGCTGGAAGCGAACCCACTTCTCCCGGTCAAAACGTTAACGCATTAACTCGTTGAGCTATCCGAACAGACTGATTTTTCAGGTGTCTAACTTGCCCATATAGCAATCACTCCTCCTGACATTTTAGCTGCACGTAAAAGTTAGAGATTATTCGTTATATTTTAAAACCCTGGCTGCGCGCAACAGTTAGACAATATTAGTTATTGTTTAATGCTGTTTAATGACATTCAGGTCGCGCTGAAAGGCGGAAATGGGTGTGCGCTTCGTGTTATTTACGTTGTAACATAAGCTGATTTGTGATCAGTTATTAACAAAAATTAAACGCAGAAACACTAATATATATATATCCAGCTAACAATTTTTTTTTTGCCGAGTCTCCTCTCTTAAAACACGAACACTCCACCCACGTGAAGAGAGCACCCCACCCACTTCCAGAGAACTGCCCACCCACTTCAAGGCGGCTTTGCGGCAAATGCGTAATGAACGCGGGTGGCCCAGAGACACCCAGGGGAGCTCCGGGCCATTGAGGGCTGGCCAATGCGAAAACGGCTCCCGAGTGCACATCTATTTTCCCCAGCTCCCCGGGCGCTGACCACGGCTGCTCACTGCACCACCTGGTGGTGGTTGGGTTAAATGCAGAGACCAATTTCGTCTGTCAAGTATGGGAAACATACACAGATGACAAAAATGTGATATTTATTATCTATTTATTATAGATAGATAGATAGATAGATAGATAGATAGATAGATAGATAGATAGATAGATAGATAGATAGATAGATAGATAGATAGATAGATAGATATATAGATAGATAGATAGATAGATAGATAGATATATAGATAGATAGATGGGGCCAAGCTGGTGTAGTGGCTAGGGAATCAGACTTGGGATCCGAAGGACCCAGGTTCGAACCCCGGCCACGGCACACCTTGGGGTGCCTATGAGTGCACACCTATTTTCCCCAGCTCCCCGGGCGCTGACCACGGCTGATCACTGCACCACCTGGTGGTGGTTGGGTTAAATGCAGAGACCAATTTCGTCTGTCAAGTATGGGAAACATACACAGATGACAAAAATGTGATATTTATTATTTATTTATTATAGATAGATAGATAGATAGATAGATAGATAGATAGATAGATAGATAGATAGATAGATAGATAGATATTGCAGCAGTACATCAGAGCGTCCATCATATTGAATGTGGCAGATCAGCTGGTCAACTAATATAAGGCAATGGACTGAACTTCATAAATCACTGTTCTACAAAGTGTTTTAAGTTAATCCCTGTAACACACACACACACACACACACACACACACACACTGATATATTTGGAAAACAAGCAAGCACCAAATACGCAAATTAAGATGAATTGGAGGTTTGGGCATTCGATTCTACGAACAAGATTTCTACAGAAGAAACGGCACAAGGGGAGCCTTTCCACCCTCACAGAGTGACGGAGGATACGCCATGGATTCCTGTGGGTGTGGATGGTGTGCGTCTCGCTCTCTGTGCTGTGCTCTGTGGAGGTGAAGAATCTGGATTATATTGGATTATGATGGCAGCGCTTTGCTTTTTGGCGTTTGTGGAGCACTGGTCTATCGCAAAAGAAGGAGACTTCAGCAGGACTTAATACCTGGAGCACCCGACGTCTGGTCTGCGCGATGACCTCGAGAAATCAGCTGTCTAAATGTGCTTATCGGTATAGTTTTTACTGTGTCATGCGGTGTCTTGGCAGACAAAATGTGATACATTTTTTTTAATACCAACGCTGTGACCCTCATGGTACTTTCCTTTTTTCACACCTTTGACCTTCATCCCAAAACGGATGAGAGAGGCCGCGCTGAAGAACATGTCATGTGTTCTGAATAAGCAGCAGCTTTACACACTCACTCCATCTTCGGATGACTGTGCATACATAATCACGCTGTATTGGTGACCAGGTCAGTGTACCTTTCGTTCAATTGTTTTTTCATTGAGAATCAAAAATCAAAAAATGAAAAAACGACTTGTTATTTCATTATTCATTTTTACGTGGGATTCAACAAATACAATACATCATGGTTTTCTGCATTTTTTACTTTAACCTCACATCAAAAATCAAACTTAAACAACAAAATTATTTGATTTAGATTTTTGTTTTCTATCAACTGTGTGACTTGGAAATTTGTTTTCCTGTGTGTGTGTGTGTTTTGCCTGCATATCGACACCATGGCCTAGTTGGAAACACACTTGACATTAAACAGAGTTGTTTAAGACAGGCAAGACACGCACACTGAGATTAATTTTCCTTTACATTGCAAATGATGTGGATCCAACAGAGCTTGGAAATGAGCGTCAGAAGAGTGCATGCACAGCACAACCTGAAACGCAAAAGGAACGTTACGGACGCAGAGTTGGAGATGGCTGTGCTGGGCTCAATTATGAGGTTACATGTATATTTATTTTGGGTATAATAATTTAGCTTCGATTTTTAACATAGTTTTCCTCATCAGATGGGCCCATCGACGGGCCCATCCTACGGGTGCAAGTTTATGACAGGCTATTTGTCGTGGATGGGAGTGTGGGCAGGAGAACGGCGAGTAGGACAAGTCTCGAAACAAGTTCATCAGCCATATCATGAATATCAAGTGGTGCTGATGAAGCCCTCCGGATAGACGTTGAAACGTCTCTATAAAAAAGAAACTGTCCAGATGACCCGGCTGAGAGTTATTGGATTTGATACCTGGATGAATGAGCATGAACTTTGTTGGTGCGAGTAATCGTTAACATTTGTGGCAGCTGGTGATCAAACTGAGTGTTGAGTAGGCCTATTGCTTCCTGTTAATCTTCACAGACTGCTGTGGTCTGTTTACCGTTAACATGGTAACCTGACGCAGTGGCGGAGTACACGCTCATTCTCAGACACCGCTAGACAAGTGAGCACTGGGTTTATACTTAATTTATAATAGCCTACTTCACTGTATATACCACGTAGGCCTCCCATCACTCGTATATTTTTGAAAGATAAAAAAAAGGATTTAATTAATAGATTTTTGCACCACCATATCGCCCTTAGTCCTCACAGGTTAGGATTAATAAAAAATAAATAAAAAATAAAAACGTTTAAAAAAGAAATAATCAATTTTTTTTCTTCTTTATTAAGGGTGCTCAGAATCTAAATCCTGCCCCTTATCAATACTAGAAACCTTTAGTTTATTTTAGTTATACTTTTTATACTCTTTTTTTATACTAGTATGCAAAAAACTCAGGACAGTATTATGTTCATTAAATGTTTAATGTTTTAGCTTTAGAGTTGGTGTAAATTTTATGTTCATTGAATGTTTAATGTTTTAGTTTTAGAGTTGGTGTAAATTTTCATACTCTTATACCACTATGCAAAAACTCAGGACAGTGTTAGTTTTACTATTTTATGCTTATGTCTATTATTATATGTTCAGTGTTTCAATGTTTAGATGTTTACTGTTGCACCGAGGGACTGAGAGAAACGCAATTTCGGTCCTGTGTATGTCCTGTACAGTACATATTGCAGATCTGACAATAAAGTTGACTTTGACTTTGACTTTGACTTTGACTATCATACTGAGTTGTATGGGTCATAAACTACACCTGGATCAGAATGAGAAGCTTGGCATGTTCGGTGTGACCCATGTTTTGGCTGTTGGTACAGCAACAAAACTGTTTCAAATGCCACCATACCAATAACAAAAAACAACCTGATGATCTTTGAGGAAGTTTACAGGTAATAACATAGACAAACCAGACAGTCAGAGCCACTCACTGACTTTAGAAAATCCATTTGGACTATTGTTGTGTATCTGTAAAACAGCTGTAGGCTACCAGTTTGACACAGTTGATAGAAAACAAAAATCAAAATCAAATAAGTCCGCAGGACAGTTTTCCAAAGTTTGATTTTTTTATGTGAGGTTAAAGTAAAAAATGCAGAAAACCATGATGTATTGTATTTGTTGAATCCCACATAAAAATGAATAATGAAATGACAAGTCGGTTTTTTTCTTTCATTTTTTGATTTTTGATTCTCAATGAAAAAAACAATTGAACGAAAGGTACACTGACCGTTACAACTGGTGCAATGTTAATAAAAGCTCTTGAATCTATCTTGAATACAACATTTACTGTATAACTTTTAACATTATTTAAAAAAAAAAACGTTTACTCCTTATTTAGGTTAGTTACATTGCCACCATACTCCCCATATGCTTCTTTGATACACTACCACCACTATAAGAAACCACTTTACCTTGGTAGTGGACCTGGTAACACCAGTAAAGTCAATGTTTTAAAGTGTTTCATGACTATCTTCATGCACAAAAAAGCACACATTTAATAACTACTCAGCAAGTATTGTAAGTAGCTGATGTAATAATTAGAGAAGCAGAACTTGCTTTTGCTCACTGCCATCTGTTCAGACTTCTGCTGATTAAGACAAACTGACTAAACTAAAACTCTGCAAGTTTGGCAAGAACAAGCACATGGAGAGAAACCTTCATTTTTAAGTGTATCATTGCCCTCCCTTTTTTTTCCAATAACCCATAATTTGAGCATGTTACTAATTAGAGGTCATGTCTCCTCAGAGCTGACCTTGACTTGTAAGAATCCAGTGACCCAAAAACAGGTCAGAAATTAAATATCAAACCTGTCTAACTAAAATCTGACGTCAACAAAAGCCCATATTTACTGACTTCAGTTAATTGGGGAAATGTTAAGGCAACTGAAGATCTGGAATGTCTTGCACACAAACCAAACACTTCTTGGAAGATTTGAAAGTTCTCCTAAATTTCTCTTGGAATTACATCCAAGGTGCTTCAATTTAACGACCGACTTAAGTGATCATTTACCAGTTTTCATAATCTATAAAAATGATCAAAGCATCACAAAAGCAGTTGCAACCAAGAAAAAGATCATAAACACATCAAAAAAAGTTTTGGAAAAATCAAAAGAGGATCTAGATAAACAAGACTGGAATGAAGTGTATGTTGATGATGTGAACAGATCATATGATGAGTTTATGAATATCTTGGAAACTCTGTATGAAAAGAATTGTGTACAAACAAATTATACAAAGAGAAATATCGTTGACCAACCATGGATGACAAAAGGGTTGAGAAATGCTTGTAAAAAAAAGAATTATTTGTATTCATGTTTCTTGAAATTGCGAAGTCAGAACGCTGAAGAAAAATATAAAAAGTATAAAAATAAATTAGTAGGGATTATAAGGAAACATAAGAAAGAATATTATAGTAAATTATTAGATAAAAGTAATGGTGATATGAAAGCAACATGGCGAGTAATGAATAGTGTTCTGAAGAATCATAAAGCAAAAACTGGTATTTCAAAATATTTTGTAAAAGACAACGATGAAGTTCATGATGAAAATGAAATTGTAAATGGATTTAATCAATATTTTGTGAATGTTGGATCAAGCCTTGCAGCTAAAATACCAAAAGTAGATAATAATGTGATCCATTCAATTACAGGTTGTGCAAATAGTATTTTTCTAAATGGAACTAACAAAGAGGAAATAATGAATGTAGTAAAAAATCTTACAGACAAGAGATCAAAAGACTGGGTGGACATGGATATGATGTTTGTAAAGGACATAATGAGCCATGTTATTGAGCCGTTTACATATATATGTAATTTATCATTTTCAACAGGAATATTTCCAGATAATATGAAAGTAGCTAAGGTAGTTCCTCTTTTTAAAAATGGTGATAAATGTGTGTTCAACAATTATAGACCTATATCCTTGTTACCACAGTTTTCAAAAATTCTTGAAAAACTATTTGTGAACAGACTAGATCAATTTATAGATAAACAAAATATTCTAAGCAACAGTCAGTATGGGTTTAGAGCAAAAAACTCTACATCAATGGCTCTCATGGAATTAATGGAACAAATAACTACTGCTGTCGATCAAAAACAATATTGTGTCAGTATTTTTGTTGATTTAAAAAAAGCATTCGATACTATTGATCACACCATTCTCCTTGAAAAATTGAACAAATATGGTATTAGAGGACCAGCATTACAGTGGGTATCTAGCTATTTGAAAGATAGGAAACAATTTGTACAAATAAATGATGTAAGATCTGACCTCTGTAATATCACATGTGGAGTTCCCCAAGGCTCTGTACTTGGACCAAAGCTATTTATTTTATATGTGAATGACTTGGTAAATGTGTCAGGACTCCTTAAATGTGTACTTTTTGCTGATGATACCACATTTTTCTGTTTAGGTGAAGATATAGAACAAATGTTGGAATTGATAAAGACAGAATTTGTCAAAATACAAACTTGGTTTAAAATCAATAACTTATCATTAAATCTAGAAAAAACGAATTACATGATATTCAGTAATAAATGGTATATGGTAAATGGAGCTTATTTATATAGCGCTTTCTAGTCCCCTGTGAGGAGCCACAAAGCGCTTTACAATACCAACCATCCACCCATTCATACACACATTCATACACCGGTAGCGGCAGACTGCCATGCAAGGCGCCTTTCCAGTCCTACCGGGAGCAACTCGGGGTTAAGTGACTTGCCCAGGGACACAACGACACATGGTGTGGGGAACCGGGATTCGAACCTCCAACCTTCCGATCGGGGGACGACTGCCATTACCACTACGCCACGGCCGCCCCGTGTACATTTATTGTACATTTAGTACAATACTGTTGCTGTTCCACTCAAAATTGAGTGTGTTGAGATTTGTAGAGTGAGTGAGGTGAAGTTTTTGGGTGTTATCATTGATGACAAACTGACATGGAAACAACACATAAATTCTGTAAGAATAAAAATAGCTAAATCGATTGCAGTACTGTACAAAGTCAGAGACTTATTGAATGATAAAGCTCTGTATTTGTTGTATAACACAATCATTGTTCCACACTTAATCTATTGTATTGATGTTTGGGGGAAAGCGTGTAAAACAATCACAAAGCCTATTTTTGTATTACAGAAAAGAGCTGTAAGAATTATCACTAGAAAACATTACTGTCATCCATCTAGTACATTATTTTATCAACTGAAGTTATTGAAGTTCCATGATTTGGTAGATTATAATATTTTATCAGTTATGTATAGGGCTCAAAATAATGCATTACCTTTAAATATCCAAATGCATTTTGTTAAAAGACAAAGTTGTTATAATCTTAAGGGGACAGAGATGTTTGTAAAACCACAATTCAGAACTAGTTTGAAGGGACGTTCTACCTCAATCCAGGGAATTAGATTATGGAATGGCTTGGAGAATGTAGTTAAAAATGCCAAGTCAATGTTTACATTTAAGAAAATGATCAAAACAAATGTGTTAAAAATATATATGAAATAGCGTAATGTGTATTGTATTAGTTAGAAAATTAGAAAGAGTTAGTCATTTTGTACTGTTGGTTGAAGATTATTATTGTTTAATCTGATTGTTTGAAAAAAGGGGCAGATATAATAAGATTTATTCTTCTTTCTGCTACCTTTCATTTTTTTATATTTTGTACATTATCATTTATGGGATTGTCTTGTATTGTTTCTTTTGTAAAAAAAAAAGAACAAATTTAATAAACATAAACATGGAAGTATATTCAGTGATCCTTCACATATTATGGGTTTTACGTCCCATAGACTACGCAATAGTTGAAAATCTGCAAAGTAGCAACATTATATTCATTTCATTATTTATAGACATATTAAGGCTTTAGAAACCCATCCTACACTTGTACAAACCATTTCCACACTCATATGCTCTTAAACACATATGCAATGTCAGTGAAGATGACAATGAGACAAATTTACAGTACTGCACAGCCTGTACAGTACACACAATATAAAATACCAGTTTAAAAACATGTGATACAATGAAGCCACAATAAGTGAACCCTGATCTGTACTAAGAATCATACAGAGGTGGTGATTGGACATAAGCCTATGTTGTGCTTTTCTCCTTTAAAAACCACTGCAGTGGCTGTAAACCTGTAACACATTTATCATCTTCATCTTGTGTTTAGGCTGCTTTGCAACATTACAGAGCCCCGTGTACGGTAATCTGCATGTTGTCACTTTACAGACCGTAACAGCTAGTTTCCAATCTTGTTATATTTTGAAGCTTTCCATTCCAGAAACACTACAATCACATGATCTCAGCATTTAGGACTGACTGAGAAGATAAATGTTCTTAACCTGTGAAAAACAATCAAAAAACAAAAGATTGTTTAAATTATTTTGTACAATACTGACTACCAAACAAAATAAATACTAATAATAGTAAACAATTTTTAGTACATTGTTAAATATTCCAGACTAGAAAAATAATAATAATAATAATAATAATAATAATAATAATAATAATAATGAATTCAATTTATAATGCACTTTTCATTAATAAAAATCTCAAAGTGCTAATTAATGCATAATTATCCATTGGAGAATGAGTGAAAACCACAATGATAAAACTCTGTAAGGCTTAACGTAATTCCCAGAGAATATGGATTCAAAGGAACAGACTTAAATACCATTAAGAATAAATAGTTATTTGTTTAGTGATATGTCAGCAAAGGCACGTAAGGAACTGGAACCCTGGAGAGAAAGGAGAGAGGTGAGTATGGAGCGTTCTGAATATGGTTGATTTGGTAGATTATGGTTCTCTCTTAAGCTAGATTCATACTCGATGTGTCGTGCAGCGCGCGAGGGTGCGCGCTCCAAAAGTGACGCAATTTCACAGTCCCCGCCCCTGCGCGTTGGCCCCGCGCGTGGGATTAGCGCGTGCCGTGCACCTCTGAATTTTTGAAACTCCGCAAGCCTATGTGCGCGCGATGGGCGCTACGATTTGATTGACAGGTCCCCACGACAGCCTTCACTCTCTTCACGCCGGAGCCTGCAGCTGTTTGCGCCGCTGTGGTCGTGGAGACGGCGTCGCGACGCATGGAGGAATGTTTTGTGACACAAAATGTATTAAATTCTCCTTCATTCCTGATCTGGAGTCGGACTTTTCTTTTGTTTTTTCGCCAAAAGTCACGTGATCGCTTTCTCCTCCGCTGACTCCATGCATTAAAGCCGCAAATAAAGACAACAGTTCAGCACGCGAGCGGAAAGCTATTTGTTTTTGTTGTGTGATTTCAAACAGTTCTTCTTCTACGGTAGATTTCTTCTTCTACACCTTTCTTGCAACATATGCACAGGTTTTAGAGGGTACTGCCTCCTGCTGGTCCGTAAAAGAACAGCACTTTGCCATGCGCCGCCGTGCGTCAACCATAAACACAGAGGCGACACTGTAAACGCATTTCGCCGCACAGCTGAGTGCACGCGCGGCGCGCGCGCTCCAGCCTGCGGACCAAAGCGCAAGTTTAACTCAGCCTTTACAGATGGGCTTTGAGGATCATTAGGGGAACAGGAATCCAAAGGTTCCAGGAGTATAAAGGAAGGTGTCCAAGGTGAGTCCGGTTGATGTAGGCAAATGTTAAGAAGGCTAGTAGACAACTGAGGAGGTCACGAGGGAATCCAAGGCCAAACAGGAGAACTTCAAGTTCAGAATGCAGCTGAATTCGATGCACAGGTGTGTAATGCAACAGCGGTGAAGAGCAGTCATCTACAGCCTGCCTCTTATCAAGGAGGATGATCCACAGGTGTGTCTAGTTCACACCATCATGTGACTTCTGGCTTTGGAGACAACTGAACTACAAACTCAGGTATGACTTCTTAATTTATTTAAAAATATTTTTTCAAACTGTTCAAATATAAGTTCAAGTCAGTTCTTGTCATTCTCAACACATGTGGTACATGAGGTGAAACAAAATGATGTACATTATGTAAGTGTAAAAATAACAATATAAGATACACTAAGACATATGCTAACTTAACGCCAACTGTCTTGGTTTAACCACATTAACTGTCCTGAATACGCATTATTTATTTACAACAAACTGAGAACAAGAAAGCTCTGTATACAATACATCTTACTTATCCTTATAACCTAATTATTTCAATCAAAATCAATATTTTATTGTTTTGTTATGACACAGACTTGTTCTGTAGGATTGGGGTGGGAGATTAGGGTGCAGTCAGGGTTTGGATGTAGAACAGGACAGTAGTATATGCTAGTATAAAAAATGTTCTTCAAAGGGTTGGGTTAGGTTTTTAAAGTGGGGTTGTGAGAGGTACTTATGAGTTGTCAGTGTTTTACCTGTAGCTGACAGTGTGTTCTCAGTTTTGCACTTTCAAAATACAAATCCCAACAGATGACAGGAACAACAAAGTACATCCATCCAGCCAGCCAGCCAGCCAGCCAGGTATCCATCCATCCATCCATTATCTTTACCTGCTTCTTCCTTTTTGGGCCGTGGGGGTCACTGGATCCCTTGTACAGCAAACAAAGAACATTGTTTACATTTACAATATATATATATATATAATTGTACACATTTGAATGTTTTTAAACTGCTATGTTGATTAAAATCTCAACTAATGACCAGAACTGTGATACAAGCTGAACTCACAGAATTTGTATTGCAGTCATCCTCATGCATTCGGCTTGAATGCATTTCTTAACAATGGTCATCAGACAAACAAACAATATAACAAAAACAAACCACAGAACTACCATTGAGTCCAATTCATGGATGAACATTTTCTAACAGTTCACCCAGGACGTATTAAAAATAAATTTTAAACCCCAAAATACACTTCCTGTTAGAAACCAGAGGAGGGAGTTTGGGAGTTCTGAATGTTATTACCTCACACTAAATATTTCAGTTTGGAGTGAGGTGGTACTTTCACAAACAATTCACTCTTATCAAACATTGTGGAGTATTGTTTCTGTCTTTTTCCTTCTTTGGCATTTCTGAAATACAAACACAGTGCTCTACTAGTGTGCAGAGAAAGCACTAAGGAATCACAAGACTTTGAAAAACAGCATTTGTTCTTGAGAACAATGTGATGTTATTTTGCAATTTTAACCCTTCATTGTGTCATCCAGGGAGCACGGCAGAGCAGTGGTTAGCTCTGCTGCTTCACAGCAAGAAGGATGCAGGTTCACCTCCCAGCCTTTATGAGTGGAGTTTGCATGTTGTCTCTGTTCACCCCTATGTTATCGTTTGATACTATTTCCTCCCAGAGACAAAAAACATGCATGTTACGTTTAATGGTAACTCTAAATTCTTCCTAGGTGTAAAAGGTTGTTTATTTTGTTTATGTTTATGTGGCCCTGTGATGGACTTGTGACTTGTCCAGAGTCCCAGAAGGTGGACCCGTGATCGGAAGGTCACCGGTCCGACTCCCTGGACTGACAACATCAAAATGTGGATGGGAAAGGTGAAACACCCACACCTGCCTCCACCTTCATTTGCCCCACTCTGGGCCTTTGAGCAAGGTCCTGAACCACCACCATCTACTCCCCTGGGCACCCTAGATGGCAGCTCTCTGCTCCACATAGAGGGCTGTGGTAGCTCTGTGTGAGAGTTCAGCCTTCTGCAGCCTTTGAGTTCCAAGATGGCGCCTCATGATCAACATTTGCGACCCATTCTCCTGATGAGGACCAAGGAGTACTTAAGGCTAAGTACTCCTAAGTAGGGCTTTAACTGACTACTCGAGTAATTGACACATCGATTACTTGGACCTCTATCGAGTTTTTAAATTTCAAGTCGAGTATTTGTAGTGACATTATCACGTCGCAGTTACAGAATAGAAAATGAATCAACTTCCTGTTTGGAGCGAGTTGCGAACCGGTGTTACACCATATTCTGTGACCACCGTATATTGTGACCATAGGGGGCAGTGTTGTATGAACTGTTGCAGGTCACAGAATGTGGTGTAACACCGGGTCCTATCGACCGAACCAGAACCAGCTTCCACTGAACTTGTTTCACAAATAAAAGGCAAAAAATATTCATCTAAAAACCTATTAACATATTAATATCTAAAACTAAACCTAGTGCGCAGCACCACAGGCGGTGGTGCGGGGTGGTCAACCGCCCCACTGTTTTTAGTTTAGTTTTTGACGGGCCGCACATTTTCTTTTCACTTTTGCAGCTTAATAATAATACAGTTTTGGGTTTCCTGTGACTTATTTGCTGTAAGATAAATGGTAGGAGCCTAATATATGCTCCCAATGTTTTGTTGGTCTTTTTTTGTAAATACAAAGTAATAAATTACTTTTTTCTTTTTTAAACGAGTTAGTTGTTTTTTGCATCTTGAGATCCTATGACATAATCAACTACTCAAGCTCTACTCAAGTATTATTATGTTAATGTCGAGTTTAAAATGTATGTACTCGTTCAACCCCTAGTACTAAGCAAATAAGAAGCGAACTCCCAACCCAACGCCTTGCTGGAGCATTAAGATGTAAACCGCTACTTGTGCTTCTGGCCATATTGTGTATGATTGAGACAGTAATTAACTTAACTTGTGCTCTTTGTCTTACGGTCCTCCTGCTCAAGCTCCTTGTGGATCCTGACCTCTCTAGATTCATTCAACCTTTATTTTTACAGGTTAATCCCATTGAGCCTCGACGACTCATTTACAAGAGAGACCTGTTTTCAACAAAGAATGATGAAAACAGCGACAACAATGGACAAATCAATAGACAGATCAAGTCATTACCCTGCTGGACTGCCTCCACCATCTCCTCGCCCTCCAGCCACATGCCTGCCACGCCTGAGCCTCATGGTCCTGGAAAGTTTATGGCCATCTTCCCTGTTCGGTCCTTTCCTGCCTCTCTCTAAGCCAAAGAAGAAAGCTCATTCAGACCTTCATTGTTGAGGAGGACCTGCCTGACCGCTCTCCTTGCTTCCCCAGGGTTCCCGAGACCTTCTATATTATTGCACATTGCTTATTCACTGTAAATAAAGTACTGTTAACCTTTCACATCTTGGAGGCCTGTCTCGCATTTGGTTCATATACTCTGGGTTCCCTGAGATCATTACGCTCAGTGATCTGTGGTTGCGTCAGGAAGGACATCCGGCGTAAAAACAAATGCCAAGTCTTCCTGCGAGTTAGTTCACTGTGGCGACTCCTGAAGAAAGGAGCAGCCATTAAAAAAAAGCTGTAATTAACTGAGAACTTTTTCTGACCAACTAAGAAACAAACTCCCAACCCAAAGATGAACTGGGTTCTCTTACAACTGATAAAACAAAGCTGCTGACTCAGACATTAAACAAATTATGTAAATTCAATGTCGTGAATTAAACACCATGTATGAGTCATCAGAGGCTTGCTGAGATCTGTGGAACCAACAGAGTTAACAAATTCATTTGAAATCATTACTCCGTGCGAGGAAAATGATCCAGCAGATTAATGTGTGTGTTAACTTGATGATTTAACTACAGGTGGTTAAACACTGAAAAACCATCCATTTAGCTCTTGTCAAACTAATCAAAATACAATATAATGCAAATAAGGTAAAAATAATTGTTATACTACGCTGTAAAGCTGAGGGATTGCGTGTGAGCCAGAGTTCACATACTTCAACAAGCAAAGCTCTTTTCTAATTCAGGATACATTATCTTGAGTTTGTCATTTCTAAAATTAAGTGTATGCTTTGTTTTTTTTTTTATATAGGAGGCTTTTTTCTGCAACCTTTGTCTACAAAACAAATGAACACAAAAACAATCTAACACAACCACTGTACAGTATTGTAAACACACAGCAACAGCTAAAAATATTACTGGTACTTTGATTGGCATCTTATCCATACACAACAGGAGCAGCATGATTTCTTTTTATCAGTCTGAATATAACCTGATCTTTTACTCACCTGGGGACTCCCTCTGCTGCCCAAAACCTTCATACAACAAGGTCTTCTTTACCTGTACATTTTTATTTATAAATGAACCATCCATCCATCCATCCAGTCTCTCCAGCGTATCCTGGGTCTTTCCCAAGGTGTTCTCTCTGTTAGACACATCTGTAAAACTTCCCTAGAGGAATTCCTACCAGATGCTCGAACCTCCTCAAGTGGCTCCTCTCGATGTGGAGGAGCAGCGGTTCTACTCTGAGTTTCTCCCAGATCACTGAACTTCTCACCCTAAGGAAGAGTCACCCTGTGAAGAATACTCATTTTGACTAATTGTATCCACAATCTCGTTCTTTTGGTTGCCACCCAGAGTTCGTAGTCATACATCAGGGTAGGAACGTAGACCAACTGGTAAACATAGCTTCACCTTTCTGCTCAGCTCCCTCTTCACCACAACGGACCGGCACAGAGGCCGCGATACTGCAGAAACCACACCAACCTGGCTGTCCTTCTACTGCTCCATTCTTCACTCACTTGTGAACAAACCCCTGAGATACTTGAACTCCTTCACTTGATGCAGAACCTCACCTCCATCAGATTTAGAGGGGCTGATTCTCATCGCTCCACACTCAGTTGCGAACTGCTCTAGAGAGAGCTGGAGATCACGGCACGATGACACCAACAGGACCACATCATCTGCAAAGAGCAGAGATGGAATAAGGCCATCAAACCGGAAAAATAATCTTTAAATGCTGTTTGGAGTTGCATACTTAGTGTATTACTAGCTGATGTCTCTCTTAGTTAATCCTAGATGTTATTATTGTTTTTCTCTTGCATTTGTTGTTGGATGTAACTGGGACCCTGTGTACATAATCTCGTTTTCAACACATGCGGTGCAAATGACAATAAATTCTCTCTGACTCTGACTCTGATACCTGTTGCACGCATGGCAGATGAATGTAGTATTATGGGTATTTTTTTAATAAAAGTACTGTGTTTTGGTATCCTGTTCTAAAATTACCATTGATATATTTTTCTTGTTTAAAATGAAACAGTAAAGCTCCGCTGAGTGATGAAATAAATATGAACCAATTGTTTCCTTTAATTTTTTGATTTTAACTATTTTTTAAAAATAATGACTCACAATCCACAGTATTTCCAGTTTAACAAAATGTTACCATTATGTTGTGGCAATTTGTTCACATGTAATTACTTTTCATACGAAACTAGTGTTTCATTTGCCCAATTGAAAACAGATGAAACAGCAGCCTCTCCATTCTCCTGCCCTATAATTGTAACGTATCTGTTGATCTATCCGTCTGTCCAATCAATCCGGCCACCCATCCATAGCCTACACTCCAATATTTCTTACAGGCATTCAGGGACGAACTAATCTGATGGAAAGACTAAGCTGTGATTCCTGGCACTGCACGAGAACGTGTCTCACATGAGCGGTGATGCGGTTTTACAGCTCCCCTGGCACAATGAGGAACATTTAAAAAGCATGGCTCGAATGAGCTTAGCACACTTTATTACCCATCTGCAAAGAGCTTAAGTGTCAAAAAGCAAATCCGTGAGTTGGTAATGTTCACAGGCGATAGGAAGATGGGAGCAATTAGTCCTGGGATACAAAAAAAAAGAAGGAAGTACAGTACGTAGCCAAACAATGCAAAGCTTTAACTCAAAATAAAATTTAAAACAAAACTATGAGAACATTTTACATACAGCTTCATTTCTGTATGGAGAACCATAAATGATCTAATCAGATTTAAATGTAAGTGGTTTCCAATTACTTTCAGTTGGTGTTCAAAACAAAGTTAAGTACTGTACTGTATTGTGTTTGATCAGGGCCATATTAACACTTTGCTGTACCCTGGGCAACAATCGGCAAGGGCCCCATCATCACGACCCCAGAATTACCATGGCAAAATACACAATAAATTACCATAATACACAGTAAATATATTTAAAATTCTAACTATCAAGTGCATTTTTATGTACAAAAATCCAAACGCTCATAGAACTATAAATGCTATGTCCTCTTGTTGACGCAAATCATCAAGACTGAGTTAAGCTGAACGTACTTTGAACGTACTTGTTTAGCAATGTGTTGGCCATTGG
>JBBPBX010001607.1:21424-47387 GCA_038048925.1 Garcialebias charrua | reverse complement strand
ACCTATAACTGTGAATCGCTGGGGATGTCATTTCCTAAAATAGACCTTTCGCTCATGGTCTAAAAATTAAAAAGTTGTTGAATGTGTTGAGGATTGCTATTTCGGCTGCTTCTTTGTCTTTTTCTTTTGTTTATTGTAGATTTTTCATTAAAAATGCATCGATAAAGTAATTTTAAAACTGTTTACTGGAAAACTGAAGCGCTGCAATGCATTATGGGCACATGACGAAAGCAAAGCACGGAGTACAGGAAACCAAACTGTCTTCACCAAACTATGGGAGGGGAGCTGTAGAATGGATCACGTGCATTGTGATTCATAACAGTTAAACTTTCCACTGTTCAAGACAATGAATACTGATAGATAATTAGTTATTAGCGGTACTGCATTTTAAATAGAAAAAGCGCAAATCCGCTTATGAATTATAAAAATTAGTAAATCCGCTAAAGCGCAAACAAATTGTTTAGGTCCGCAATTAGCGGATTTGCGCTTTAGCGGGCTGGTGCCCACCACTGCAGACCAGTTAAAATCAGCTCACACAGAGTCAAAAGCCAGGGAATAGAAGTGTTTTTAAATGAGATTTAAAAACAGTGGGAGAGGGAGCCTGCCTGACATACAGTGGTGACTCATTCCACCGTCTTGGACCTGCAACAGAGAAGGTTCTGTCACCTCTGAGCTTAAAACAAGTGCCTGGAACCAATAAAAGCATCTGGTCTGCTGACCTCAGAGAGCGCTGTGGGACATATGGCTGCAGCAGATCAGCGAGATAAGAAGGGGCAGAACTGTTCAGAGATTTAAAAACATACAGAAGGATTTTTAAATGAATTCAAAAGTGAACTGGGAGCCAGTGCAGGGAGGCCAGAACTGGTATAATGTGCTCTCTTTTGCCTGCACCAGTTAAAAATCGGGCTGCAGCATTTTGAACCAGTTGTAATCATGCGATGGAGGTCTGACTGATTCCAAACAGAAGCATAATTGAAACTGGATGTTATGAAAGCATGTATTACTGTCTCAAGGTTACGTTTGGACAGTACGGGCTTCAATTTAGACAGTCACCTCAACTGGGGAGAGGGGGGGTTAATAATCATGTTTACATGACTGTTTAGTTTCATGGAAGGGTTCATTTTTATTCCCAGATTAGTGACAACCTGTTTCTCTAACGGGGCTAGAGAGGAAAGGATGATACAGGGTTTCCTGATTGTGCCACTAGGTGGAAACTACATGACTTCTGTTTTCTTCTAATTAAAATTTAAGAAATTTAAAGCCATCCCGTCCCTGATGTCAGCCAGGCAGTCAAGAAGAGGTTGGCTAGAACGTGCATCAGTGTGCTTCAGAGGGAAGTAAATTTGACAGAGTCATCAGCATAATAATTAAAAAGTATGTGGTGTTTATGAAAAATGGCACCTAGTGACAGCAGGTATAAAGAAAAGAGAAGAGGACCGAGAATGGACCCCTGCGGTACCCCCCAGTGAAGAGCTGCCGATGTTGAAATAAAATCCTTGATGTCAATCAAAAGGTTCTGTTGGAGATGTAGGACCTAAACCATTTGAGGACTAACCCTGTGAGGAGAGTATGTGTAGGGGATGATGCTCAGCTACTACCCCCACAAAGTTTAACTTAATAGCTGTAAGTATGGCGGCGGTAAAGACAATTTTGTATTTTCTAAGTTAGCTGTGGCAGCCATCTTGAATTGGATTGGCTCCAAAGATTGATAAGTTGCAGACATCCGTTGAACGATGACTTTCTGAAAGATTTACTCATGCAGTGGTTCTTGAGACATTTTGGTGAGAGACGGGTCACAAATACGCCGTCACCTTTTAGTTCCCCCGCCGAGGAGCGACGAGGGAGAATTGGAAGTGTCCTCCATCCATCAGTCTGTCCATGCACGTTGTGAGCATGAGAACTTGAAAAATAAATGAAATGATGACTTCCATTTTGGTGTGTGGCTGCATCTAGACCAGGGGTGCTCACACTTTTTCAGCATGCAAGCTACTTATAAAACAACCAAGTCAAAATGATCTACCCACTACAAAAATGTAAAACATATAACTATCTTCAAATGTATTAAGGATTGTTTTTATGTACAATGTATGTTGATGTACCTTGCATAACTGAATAAGCCAATATTGCACAACACATATAATAAATAATTATTTTAAAAAATTGCAATTACCTGAGTTTATTTGATGACTTGTACTGAATTGAATCAGTCAGGGATGCATAGTCCGGACAGTAGCTGCTGACAGCCAGCCTCAAGCACATTTCCAAATGTTCATCAGTCGTGGTCAGGGGTCTGCAACCTGCGGCTCTGGAGCCACATGTGGCTCTTTGGTCCCTCCGCAGCAGCTCTTTCAAACTTTGACCAAAACTAACATCAAACTGAATTTTATAGAATGCTGTACCCACAACAAAAAATGACTAGTTTTAGCTGTTTTTCAGTCATTTCCTTTGCAAATATGTGGACACTAGTACAAAAACACAGAGTAAATTATACTCCTTTAATTTTATGCTTTTTTTTTCTTTAAAGTAGGATACTCAATTTCTCCACAATTAAAAACAACAACACATAAGCCTGAACTGTTCATTGTTTGTTTTACAAAAAATATATATATTTTCTTTTACAAGAATCCAGCCTTCTGTGATAGACTTGCAACCTGGATATGAGCACCAGTGATCCCCCACAACCCAGAAAGTAAAAAGCAAGTAAAGATAATGGATGGATGGATGGAATCCAGTCTTTTCTTTTGTCTCAGAATGGAAAAATATCAATAAATATTAACATTTAGTTTTAGAACTTAATGCCTACTGGCCAGTAAACCTCCCTCTAACAAACTTAAAGTGGGCCATGAGCCACCAGTTGATAACAATAATATAACATGAGTCTTATAATGACAACTGCAGTGAGTTTTGCAGCTCTGGACACATTTAATCTAGTGAACAAAGGGGCAGAAATGGCTCTTTTGATCCTAAAGGTTGCAGTAGACCAGTAGATCGCGATCGACGTTATGAGCACCTCTGATCTAGACGTAAGAAAGGTCTCAATCATTGGGGTGGCCTGAGATTAATCTAGACCTCCATTTGTCCACGGTCATGGTAAAACGGTATTTCCAGATCGACCAGTAGATCGCGATCGACGTTATGAGCACCTCTGATCTAGACATAAGAAAGGTCTCAATCCATGGGGTGGCCTGAGATTAATCTAGACCTCCATTTGTCCACGGTCATGGTAAAACGGTATTTCCAGATCGACCAGTAGATCGCGATCGACGTTATGAGCACCTCTGATCTAGACATAAGAAAGGTCTCAATCCATGGGGTGGCCTGAGATTAATCTAGACCTCCATTTGTCCAGGGTCATGGTGGAACGGTATTTGGACTTAATGATTTTCATGTTGGTAAAGGCTGACTCACGGAGCCGAATAGACTGGCAGATGAGGCAAACACACTTCGAAAAGGACATCGTGAAAAAAAGTCCACCTCCCATTCCGTACGAAAGCGATACGTTTTTGTCTTCTTGCTTGGTCCAACTTTCTCACTCATGTTTTAGCAAGGGCTTAAAATCGGAGGTAATTCGCTGATTAGCTTGTAAGTTTTGCCGCGTTTAGCGCCGTTGTTTTTAGCGTGAGCGGTGACGTCACCTAAAGCTCAAGATTCAGTTGTCATCTGATTGGTTGCCCTGTGTGTCAATCAAGTGACGGGATGTTTGATAGGCTGACAATTTTTTAATGTCACGCTTTTGCAATCTACTAGTAATGCCTTCGCGATCGACCAGTAGATTGCGATCGACGTAATGAGCACCTCTGATAGACGTAAGAAAGGTCTCAATCCATGGGGTGGCCTGAGATTAATCTAGACTTCCATTTGTCCATCGTTCTATAGAGAGAAAGATTATTCACAAGTGGAAAACAATTAACCCTATGGAACAGAACGTGTCGCCGCCGACACGTTTTCCACACGCTAACTTTGCAATACCGTAACTCTGCAACGGTTTGCGCTATCAGGAAAATTCAAATGGTGTTTGAAAGAAAAAAAGTGTGCTTTTTGGCTGTTTTGGGGGTATTACGGTAATCGCCTTCCCGCAGCTACGGGAAGCCCAGGGATGTGAGTTTTTGTGTTCAGCACGAACGAAGCGTGCAGAGTGAGGAGGAAAAACATGAGAATCAGCAAAAAATATGTCAAACAAATGTACTTCAAGGAATAAAAAGACAATAAGGAGATTCCTGGATGATTCGGAATTTGGAGAAGGAGTTTCTTTTTGTTCTTCTGAAGAAAAACATTTGATCAATTGAATAACTTTTTGAATTTTATTTCTGAATGAATGAGGCCTGTTACTTCATGGATAATAGTTTTATACTGGGTACACATAATAGGATATAGTTTTATTTTATATTTTATATTTTATTTTATATTTTATTTTGTTGTTGGAATAGTATATCAAGTCTATAAGATATTACATTATTCATCAGTTTGTACTTTGTTTGTGTAGAAGATAATAAGGAGAAATGTAGGGAGGGGAAATTTGCCTGTAAATAGTTTGAATTGTTAGTCTGTTTCTTATTTGTAAAAATAAGTGAGAATAAAAAAAGCATTGTAAATATGTTCTATAGTGTTGAAATTGTTAATTTGTGATGCAAAATCTGTACTTCATGTTCAAATGCAGTGTTTTATTTGCATAAGATCTCAAATCTAATTTCGCTTTTTGTTTTTTCTTGATGTTAAACAGTTTTTTAATAGTTGTTTTGTAACAAGTATAATGTAAAATAATGCCAGATATTGAAAGTTCTAAATATTCTGAACAAATGTGCTGAAGCACAGGGCATTTTCTTCATATGTTCTAGTGAAAAACAAGTAAAAAATGCCAGGCGGAAATTTGAGGCTTAGGTTTAAAAGGGTTTTAAGATGACAATCTTTACAGCAGATTCACCCTGAAGGTCAGACCATGCAGTGCTCAGAGGAATTACCAGAAACACTCATTAGAATTTTTTTGAGCAAAACAAACACAAACTGCAGCTCGTTCCCTGTAAACACTCTACAAAGAGAGTCTGCTCCAGATTTCACGTGTTTCTCTGTTAGATGAACCTCCTCTGGTTTATTTCATTCAGCGAGCTGTTTTTAGCCTTTAGAACAGATTTACTTTTCAGAAAGTCTCGCACCAAACATTTTTTCCCCCCACTCTCTCGTCTGTCTCCTCTCTGCAGGAGAAGGTTTCCCGCTGAGCGTAATGTGGTCTGATGCTTTACCGGTGCAGGATTAACGGCAGCGCACAACAACCCGAACACGTGTACGGTACACGGAGAGGCTAACGGGTCTCCTGCTGGCAGCTCTCTGTGGAAAATAAAAAATCTAAACGGTGAGAGGAAACTAAAGCAGAGAACTTTCTCTGAGAGACCCAGTTTAGAGCTAAACACCAGAATATTTTCCTTTTCAGATTAGTCAGATAATTGGTTTGATTCGTCACACACTTTGGCTGACTCATACTTCACACTTGTTACGTCATCGTCTTAATTTTAGACTAATTTATCTCCAAAAAATGAAAAAATACAAGTCTACTATAAAAAGTTTCTTCTGCAGGAAAACTTTTGCTAATGAACCCAGAAATGATGTCTGTGTGACATTTTTGTTCCAAAGATAAAACAAATCCAAACCATATGTACTTATTAAAAACTTTTCCGTTCGAGTTCAGCTCAGCTCAGAGTAATGGGAGTTAACGAACGAGGAAGGAGCTGTCAGCGTGACGAGGCTTAAACACCAGACCTGGCAACTCTGAGAAATATGATGAGCTTCTTATCCAAAAGTTTACAACGTGAGGGAAAAAACCAGGGTGTGTGTAGAGGGGGTCAAACCTTGGGGGTCAATTGTGTTTTTTTAAATAAAATCTGGGTACTCATAACCTCAAAACACTAATCGACGGTCATCGTTGAAATCTTGGTTAGTGCTTTCTGAATTAAATTCTGGGTTTTGTTAATTTAAATACTCCATTGAAAGGTGTTTGCGTGTCTTTTAGCAAACGTGATCTACTGGACACATTTTAAACTAACCAGAAGGAAGGAAGGAAAGGAGGGAAGTACGGTACTGTATTTTCCGGCCGATAAGTCGCACCGCCCTTTAAGTCGCATTGTCCAATTATGTCCAATAAATTGGAAAAATCCATAAACATGTTGCACCTATTATGCGTCACCGCTGACGCGTCGCGTATGTTACGCGTCACCGTTGACAACCCGAAATGTGGCCCGGAGGTTTGCCATGCTGCAAATGGCTGTCACACGGAAGGACTTTAACAAGATTAACACGGTAAAACCAATTATTTGTCTGCTGAAAAGTATAGCAAAGATGTGTCTTAGCTGAACTTTTCCTTAATAAATGCACATAATTGTCAAATCAGCTGGATTTAAGAAGTAGTTTTGCTACATGCATCCGTGTGGGTGGGACCGCTGTATTTTCTTTGAAATTTAGCAAGATAAACACTTAAAAATATATATTTGTTAGCTGACATTATAGTAAAAGTGTTTCTGAGCTTAACCGTTCCTTAATAAATTCACGTAATGGTCAAATCTCATCCATCCATCCATCCATCCATCCATCCATCTTCTTCCGCTTATCCGGGGTCGGGTCGCGGGGGTAGCAGCCTAAGTAGGGAGGCCCAGACTTCCCTCTCCCCAGCCACTTGGAGCAGCTCCTCTGGGGGAATCCCAAGGCGTTCCCAGGCCAGCCGAGAAACATAGTCCCTCCAGCGTGTCCTGGGTCTTCCTCTGGGTCTCCTCCCGGTGGGACATGCCCGGAACACCTCACCAGGGAGGCGTCCAGGAGGCATCCTAACCAGATGCCCGAGCCACCTCAACTGGCTCCTCTCGATGTGGAGAAGCAGCGGCTCTACTCCGAGTCCCTCCCGGATGACTGAGCTTCTCACCCTATCTCTAAGGGAGAGTCCAGCCACCCTGCGGAGAAAACTCATTTCAGCCGCTTGTATCCGAGATCTTGTTCTTTCGGTCATAACCCAAAGCTCATGACCATAGATGAGGGTGGGAACGTAGATCGATCGGTAAATTGAGAGCTTTGCCTTTTGACTCAGCTCTCTCTTCACCACGACAGACCGGTACAGCGCCCGCTTCACTGCGGACGCTGCACCTATCCGCCTATCGATCTCACGCTCCAGTTTTCCCTCATTCGTGAACAAGATCCCGAGATACTTAAACTCCTCCACTTGGGGCAGGACCTCCTCCCCGACCCGGAGAGGGCATGCTACCCTTTTCCGGCTCAAGACCATGGCCTCGGATTTGGAGGAACTGATCCTCATCCCGGCCGCATCACACTCGGCTGCAAACCGCTCCAGTGAAAGTTGTAAATCACGAACTGATGAAGCCAGTAGGACCACATCATCTGCAAAAAACAGAGAAGCGATTCTAAGGTCACCAAAACGGATCCTCTCAACACCTTGGCTGCGCCTAGAAATTCTGTCCATAAAAGTTATGAACAGAATCGGTGACAAAGGGCAACCTTGGCGGAGTCCAACTCTCACCGGAAACGAGCCTGACTTACTGCCGGCAATGCGGACCAAGCTCTGACACCGGTCGTACAGGGACCTAACAGCCCTTATCAAAGGGCCTGGTACCCCATACTCCCGGAGTACCCCCCACAGAACCCCCCGAGGGACGCGGTCGAATGCCTTCTCCAAGCCAAGTAATGGTCAAATCTGCTGGATTTAAATGGTTTCGCTTTGACGTCTTCCAAACGGTCGCGCACGCTGCGAAAATAAATTATAAATAAATCGAATTTCATCTCAAACAACTCATACAGCTAATAGTTTGTAAATGTCCATCTAGTGATTACTTTCTGTAAGTTTAATGAAAATCTGCCGTGTGGTTCTTGAGCTATTTAGCAAAATAGTACCCGTTAAATAATAATAATAATAATGAATTCAATTTATAACGCACTTTTCATTAGTGAGTCACGTTGTATTGATTTACTGGTGCAATGTTAATAAAAAATCTCTTATCTCTTATCTCTTAAAATCTCAAAGTACTACACACATTGAATGCAACACACATTCATACACCGGTAGCGGCAAACTACCATGCAAGGTGCTTTCCAGTCCTACCGGGAGCAACTCGGGGTTAAGTGTCTTGCCCAAGGACACAACGACACATGGTGTGGTGAACCGGGATTCGAACTGCCAACCTTCCGATCGGGAGACGACTGCCATTACCACTACGCCACGGCTGCCCGTGAGCTAATGCTAACACATCTATGGTTATAAAACATCGAATTTTGTCTCAAACAATTCATACAGCGAGCAGTTTGTAAATGTCCATCTAGTGATTACTTTCTGTAAGTTTAATCAAAATCTGTCCTGTGGTTCTTGAGCTATTTAGCTAACAGTAGTTCATACATCCAGAAAGCAGGAGGCCGGGCTGCGACAGAGTGAGGCCGACCAGAGGAGGCTTCCTTCGGACACATGAGCCGAGAACGGTCTGTGGACCCTAGCAGCCAAAACTGGTACTGCCTGCGCCCCTAGCGGCCGAAAGTGGTACTGCACCATTTTTTGCCAAAATGAAAAACGGTCATATCTCAGTCAAAAATTGGTCTAAAAATATGGGAAAAATCCATAAATATGTCGCTTCGCCCTATAAGTCGCAGGGCATGCAAATTAGGCAAAAGGGTGCGACTTATACGCCGGAAAGTACGGTAGTTAGGATTAGGTTTATTGCTCAAGGACACCACGACGTGGGCATGGCGGGGAGTTGAACCTCCAACTTTCTGGTCCCAAGTCGGCTGCCCTACCTCTACACCATCTCAGCCCCTTAAAGTATTCAGTGGACGTCAATCTACAACTGATTGACTTTTAGATAAAACTCTGTCTCAGAAAGCCAGACGTTTCTCTCCACAGCCACCTCTTCCAGTTCTTCTGGGAGGGCTCCAAGATGTTCCCAGACCATAAGAGAGACACAGTCTCTTCGGCGGGTCCTGGATCTTCCCCGGGGTCTCCTCCCAATTGGAGACGCCCAGAAAACCTCCCTGTGGAGGCATGCAGGGTCCATCCTAGATGAACCACCTCAACTGTCCTTCTGGATGTGGAGGAGCAGCGGCTCTACTCCGAATCACTCCTGGAGAACTGAACTTCTCACCTCATCTCTAAAGGAGAGTCCAGTTGCCCTGCAGAGAAAACTTATTTAGACCTCTTGGATCCAGGATCTGGTTCTTTCAGTCCCAGCCCAGAGTTTACAGGTGAGGTTAGGAACGTAGACCGACAGGTGAATGAAGACCTTCTCCTCACAGCTCAGCTGCCTCTTCACCACAACCAGGACCACCTTAACTGGCTGACCTGCTGGTAGAGCTCAGGGCTAATTGTCCTCTAAGCCCTTCCCCATGCTCTTAATTTTATTTCTGTTGAAATTGGATTTAAAGGAATAAATTGACTGATCCACATTTAGCTGAACACGTGCACTTTGTCTTCCAGGGGGAACTCGGTGTAGAGCTGCTGTTCCTCTGCATTGAAAAGAGTCACTTGAGGTGGGTTGGGCATCTGATTAGGATGCCTCCTGGTTGACTCTCTATGGATGTTTTTCAGGCACGTCCCACTGGAAATATCCTCAAAACTCGCAAACACTTTTGGATCTCCCAGGATGGCTGGAGAGCGTCAGTGAGAATAGGCAGGTCTGGATTTCTCTCCTGAACCTGTTTCCTCCGTGACTTGGCCACGGGTAATTATTAGAAGATGGATGGATAAGTTCAACATTTAAGTCTGGCAGTTGGTTCCCTGGAAAGTGTTGCCTTTCTCCCAAATGTGTCAACCACTGAGAACATCTGGCAACACAACACAAGACAAATAAAAACAGAGCATCCAAAAGCCTTTCAAGAAAGAATTGAAAAACATTACATTTTGAAAAATACAGGTGATCACCGACTTACGAACGAGTTCCGTTCCTACGCCCGTTCGTAACACAAAAATCGCCGTAAGTCGGAAATTCATTCATTCATTCATTCATTCACCCTTTATTTATACAGAAAACACACAAGCCGCCACTTATACTGTACACGTACATGTACGGTACAAAACAGTTACCAAGTTAACAAGCACTTTGCCTATCCTAACACAGTACCCTACATAATTATCCAAAACACATATAGTACATTTGGAGACAAAATAAAAAGTTAATTTTTTACTTTGAGCTGGTCAAGCCTGTCTCTGTCTTTTTGCATGTTAGCTTGTTGCACGTCCGAGCTCTGCAGCTTCGTGCTGCTTGACGCGGTCCAAACTGTTTAGCCTACAGGAAGGACTGTTAGCATGTTAGCTCCATACATAATGAAGGGAAAAAGAGTGAATGACTTACTGGGAGCAGTTTCTCTGTGGTGTCCATCCAAAAGGCTGCTCGCATTAGCATGTTAGCCCCTCCAATAGCTGCGCGCGTTAGCATGTTAGCCCCTCCAATAGCTGCGCGCGTTAGCATGTTAGCCCCTCCAATAGCTGCGCGCGTTAGCATGTTAGCCCCTCCAATAGCTGCACGCGTTAGCATGGTAGCCCCTCCAATAGCTGCACGCGTTAGCATCTTAGCCCCTCAAATAGCTGCACGCATTAGCATCTTAACCCATCCAAAAGGCTGCAGCAGCTGTTTCTCCGCGTTTTAGCATGTTAGTTTGGTGTCCATCCAACATCTGAGGCTGCCAGGCGGACATCGAGGTGAGCTCCGCCGCCCGTCGGCTCCGTCTCCCCGGTGGGCCGTTAGCATCCACCCGTCCATCCTACAGCAAGGCTTGTTAGCATGTTATCTGTTGCTTCTTTGGTCCAGCTCGCTGTCTACTGCTTCACACGGTCAACAGCATCGTTTTCCATTGTCCATCCGTCCCTACGCAAAACCGCCGTTCAGCTCCAGCTCATGTATCCGAGCGCAGCAACCTCTGATCGGACACGGTCCGTCCAAAGCCGGCTGTCTTGGTCGGAGCTAACTGGCTAAACTGGCGGGCACTGCCGAAAACTGACTGCCGAAAACTGGCGGAAACTGCCGGAAACTTCGTAAATCGGCTTAAAAAAATTATAATAATAATACTTTATTTATAAAGCCATTTAAAACAACCACAGCTGCAACAAAGTGCTGTACATTTAAACACATTAAAAAAAAAATATATATATATATTTTTTTTTAATTATTAATAAGATGTGTTCGTAAAGTTGAATCGCCGTAAGTCGGGGACAACCGGTACAGGAAAAAGGTCCAATTTATTTCTTAACAGTAACTATAAAAACAATTGAAGTCTCCAAGTTTTTAACAAACCATAATCCCAACATTTCTTATGAACACTGAATTCAAAATGACTGTGATTTTCCCATCACCTTTATGTCGCACTTTTGCTGCACTGAAGTTTTTCCAGTAATTTCCTGCTTGTGTATCACACAGTAACTTTCGAACCTTCAGTACGTTCAGAAACACCAGCCGTCCCCGTCCTCACCTCTGAGGAGAGCACAACGGACAGCCCGTTATCTCTAATTAAGGAGTTGACTGAGGCGTGAAGATTAGCCGGCCACAGAAAGCATGCAACGTGGTCGGCATTCCCTATCTGTGTAAAGTATTCTGCGAAGTGGGAAGTCATCAAAGGGAGGCAGCAGGATGAAGTCGTGTGTTTGAATCTGAAGTTGCACTTTTAAAACCCAGAGTGCTTCTATTTGTATCATACACCTGTTCTTTATTGACATCACTGCCTCAAGAGGTATAGTCAGAAGTATGGATCCACTCCTGACGAGCAGGAATTTTATCTAATGTTGAGATTTAACGACCTATTTGAACTGATGTTTTTGTTGCGTTTGTAATTATCACGTTCTGTTGTTTAGTTGAACCCAGGGCGCAGACGGACGTGAGGAACTCAAGGATAAAATAAAGAATATTTATTTCAAGAAATAAAAAGGCAGATGTGGCAGCAAAACTTATGTGGAGGATGTGAACAAGGATACACGGAGGACAACAGAGCATGAACGCCTTGGGAGGACAATCCACGGACAAGGAAGAAACAAACGGACACAGAACGTAGAGGGACATTAATGAGAGAATAATCACAGACACCTGGGGAAGGGCAATGAGGAACAGGTGATAGAGACTGGAGCTGATTACCTGGAGGAAGAAACACTGAGGAAGGCAGGAAACACAAATACATACACAAAAATCTAAAGAACTAACACAAGACACAACACTGATTCTCAATAATACGTTAACTTAAATTCATTATAGAGTGCTGACGTTTCTAGAAAGGCTTAACTTGACAAGGACTGTTAAGTTCTCATTAGTGGTGGCGGCGTCTCTTTTGTCAGCATGAAAACGATTAGTTTGACAAAACTTAGTTCATTGAAAGAAAACCGGTATCGACCGGGCAGAGTGATTAAAAAAATCGGATATCCGTATCGATCCACAAAACCGGTGCATCGCTACTTTCAGACCTAAGAAGATGTGATCCACTGTCCAGAATGGTGGTGGTAGTATCATGCTGTGGTACAAAGGGGATGAAATAATGAAAGACTGAAAATTTCAGCTTCTTTACAAACAGCTGGGACACAGCTGGCTGTTCCATCGAGACAAAAATCCTAAACACAAGTTGGAACTGGTTTTTGATTGGACAAAGCAGGCTGAAAATAATCTTTGAATAAAAATAAAATAAATCCTAAAGGATCGTCATTAAAAGACAGGTGAGTGCATGAATCCAACCAATTTAACCGAAATCTGCCAAAAGTGTCCGAGTGGAGACAAAATACAGATGTCCAGGTGACTGCTGCTGAAGAACTTTAATCCAAAGATTAGAGGGGGGCATGGATTTATATGAGCATGTACCGGTATGTATAATATTAAACTTTGTGAATCAGAGAAAATCCATAATAAATTCAGCTGCAAAAACAGTGAAACGACCCGGGAGGAAATAACAGATACAAAAAACAGAAAGTGAGAAGTTTCTCAGCTGCTGTTCTGGCACGTCATCAGCTGGTTGTACATGTGTTCAATCAGCTTCAGAAGGCCTGAAGGTGAATGTTTGATAACCCGGTCGATGTCTCCGCAGGGCCGGCCACTCTTCCTGCAGTCGTCCAGAAACATCTCGGTCAACATCGTAAACAGCAACAACCAGCTGCTCACGCAGCTCGTAACAGGTAAGGCTCGACAAGACGTTGTTCATGTACTTTACTGCTGGTGTTTAATGTGAAGCATGGTCCATTTAGGGTCTATGACGTCATGCATTTAAAAGCCCACTGTAAACAAATAAAGACGGCATGTGAAGTGTTAATTTCAAGTCTGTCGGACAGCAGAGACTTCAAACTTTATAAAAGTAGTGTTTTTATATTGCTGGTGAAGATTCTCAGTCGTCCAGGACATGATAAAATCAAAAAGGCGTTCAATACAAGATCAACTGGACTTTATTTGTTGCAAAAGATGTTTCGACCCCTATCCAAGGGGCTTTTTCAATTCACTGAAACCAAAATGTGAGCGTGTGGAGTTACAACAGTCTAAAGAATCATGCACCATCATATGTAAATTGCAGGCTGAGGTAACACATACATGTAAATTGACAGATCACACCTTAACAGTAGGGGGTTCCCTTGTGTGTCCTCTGTCAGAGACCTCACATTTTGGTTTCAGCGAATTGAAAAAGCCCGCTGGATAGGGGTCGAAACATCTTTTGCAACAAATAAAGTCCAGTTGATCTTGTATTGAACGCCTTTTTGTTTTTATATTGATTTAGTTTTATATTTACTTCCAAACAAAACCAGAAATATGAGCGATCACTTTCGCTATAATGTTGTGCGCATTTTACGCATGTGGAGTGCAGTTAGTGGATGTTTTATGACCAAAAAGTGAATGAATGCTACATGAAAACCATTTTTCCGATTTCCTCCAATCCACCACATTTATGAAGCAACCAATCAGAAAGCATTTCGGCCAGTTTGATTCGTGATCGCAAAAAAACAGCTCGGGGGACAAAGTTTTAGCGACGATGGTGAAATGGTTCGTTCAATAGTTTTGTGAATTTCATAGTAAAAATATCAATATTTTTCCCACTCTGATTTTTCTTTTCTTTTTTGCTCCAATGTGATAATGCATTTTGTCAAAATGAAACAAAAACTGTAAAATCATGACGCTTAGGTTGTGCTGAAAATAATGATACCACACAAGGCAAGGTAAATAGTTTATATGGTAAAAATATAAGGGTAAATTCAAAATTATACCAAAATGGCCATTTAGACCCCAGACCCGAGAGGGTTTTAAAGCACCGGTTCTGATGCCTCCATCAGGAACACATGAAGCTGTGGGTGATACATGAACAAGAAGCCTTTCAGCCCATACAACAAACTCTGTGGGTCATTATGCACGAAGAAGTCTTGATTTGTTTTGAGTTACGGACATGTCGGGTCATCCTGACCAGAGGACTGGAGTTAGAAACTGGAAACCAATGAGTCTGTTCTCAGGTTAATCCAACCCCAGCGCAGTATAAATATAAAATTTGCATTTTTGAAATCATACTACTGACCTGCCACCTTCTGTGCCACGGCTTTAAACACACATTGTATGCCATTTGTTAATGCTCTGAGTGTTTAGGATCACTTTTAGCTGCAGCAACACCAAGTTTTAGCTCATTATCTGTAAAACTGGCTGAGTTGTGGGTAGTTTTGTCCCCAACTAGGGATGGGGCCAATCCGATCCAGTATTGGTATCCGATACCAGCATCATTTAAGTATCGGATCCAACCTGCCGACATTTCTGATCCAGCTTCAAAGAGCACTTGTGTTCCATCACGTTCATGTGACTGCCGTCTTAATAATGTGTGAGATAAACCTAATGAAGACACTTTGAGGCTCACAACATGAAACACCCAAACTTTAACAGCACACAAGAGGCAGGTCTATACCACACACATGTCCTTCTCACTGATGGTGCAGCTGGAAAAACTAAAAAAAAACTGCTAAGCATGATGGGAAAGACAACACAGTCTACTCCCCTTAACCACTAAGGGAATGGATTTGTTGTCTTTCCCATCATGCTTAGCGGTATTTTAGTTTTCCAGCTGCACCTAAAGCTGAAAAACTAAAAAACCTCTAAGCATGATGGGAAAGACAACACAGTCTACTCCCCTTAACCGCTAAGGTAGTGGATTTTGTTGTCTTTCCCATAATGCTTAGCGGAAGTGAGGCATTCTAGTTTTTATATTGCTTAAAATAATCCTTTCCTCAAATGAGTGGAGTAGTAAAGTGCATCTAACAATATAAACGGAGGGATAACAGATCTCACGGTTTCTCATGGGATTGTAACATAAAGTACAAGGTTTGACTAAAACAACGGAATCCGTCGATTTTAATCTAAAACTTCGACAGCCGGCAGGTGATATGGATTCCTTCAAGGACTGATAGACCTTTGTTTTGTTTTAAAGGTTTCCAAATGTCCATCCATTATCTTCTGCATATTCCGAACTCAGGTCTCGCTGGGCATCAGCTTGAGCAGGGAGGTCCAGACATCTCTCTCCACAGGCTCTTCCAGATCTTCTGGGAGGACTCCAGGGAGTTCCAAGACCAACTGAGAGACAAAGTCTCTTCAGTGTGTCCCGGGGTCAGGCCCGAAGTGTGAAGTAAACTTCTGATTAACGAGACAAGGCTGTCCAAACGAAGTTCAAGTTTGAAAGATTTAATAATCTTGTAAGATTGAGAACAGAATGGTACAGGCACGAAGCTGTCTGGGTCTGCTCTGCTCAGACAGTAACACAGCATGGATTAAGAACCCTCGTACAGTTGGGGGTGGTACCATGGGTGGAATGGGAAGTGTTTGTCTATCACCAGGTGGAAACTTCTGATAACACATGGAATCATGAGCACTCAGCAAATGGAAAGTGAGCATTCAGCATTTCTTATAATGCAGCAGTGTTTTTAGATTAACACGAGCAGGTCACTGTTTATTCAGCAGATAAAATGAGGAACATGACGTTAAAACTTAAGGAACAGGTGGTTGGTTTCACACAGATGGTCACAAAATGTGGTTGGTTTCACACAGGCATTTTGGAGTGCATGATTCTGAACACATAAGTTTAATTATGAGTTTAATATCTGAGAGTGTATGATTTTACTTAACACGTGTTTCGGGTTCCGACATATGAATTTTCGCGTTATGAGCACCTCGTACGAACGGAACTCGCTCGTAAGTCGGGGACCACCTGTATTAGAAATAAAATTGCAAAAACTATTGGAATATTGTTTAAAATAAAATATATAATAAATGTAAAAGGTTTGCATATTATATACTCTTCCTTGATTATGCCTTACTTGTTATATTGCTCAGAAATATGGGGAAATGCAAATAGAACTACAATTGTCGTATTAATAAAGTTACAAAAAAAAGCAATTAGGCTTATTAATAAAGTGGGATATTGTGAACCAACTAATAAACTTTTTATTCAAAATAATACTTTAAAATTTAATGACATTGTTTATATAAAATTACTGGAAATAATGTATAAAGCACTGAATAAAAGTCTTCCCTCTGGAATTCAGAAATTATTTAAGTTAAGAGAGAGTAAATATAATTCACGATGTTTGTTAATATTTGAACAAGGTAAAGAGAAACGTAAAGTAAAATCTAGATGTATTTCAGTTTTCGGTGTGAAACTGTGGAATGAATTGAACGATCTCAAATTATGTGCTTTTTTTGGTGAGCTTTAAAAGAGCCTTAAAATGTAAAATTATAAAAACTTATGGAGATGTTATGTAGATGTATACATGTATGTATTATGTAACCATGTATGTATGTAATGTGAATATGTGTATGTATCATATACACGCATATTTAAATATACAGTAAATGTTTGCATGTGCATTATGTATATATATATATATATGGACAGTAGATATCTGTCATTATGTAGACTGCTGAGTCTTGGCTTCAGCCTATTCCTTTTTTGGTAAATGATTGATTTACCATTTTATATTGTTTTCTTTTTGTATATGTTTTTAATTTACCAAAATAAAGTTGAGTTGAATTGATTGAGGTCACAAACTGTTGACTCTGACCGGCTGGTTTTTAACTTCCCACGTCATTAATCATTAATACTATTAATAATTATGTAGTGGACCTACCCAGGGTCAAACTAAGGTTTTTGAACTGTCCAGTGATGACCTTTACTGACCTCTCAGTAAAGCAAGACATTTACTACAAAATCATTCATTTAGCTGTAATCTGATAAATATAGTCACCAAAAGAGACTATTTCTATCTTTGATTTTAGGCTGATGTGATCAAAAGAATAACTTTTGTCATTTTCATGATGTGTGCTTTTAAGCTGTGTTATTCTGTAAGAGTTTAAACTGTGTTCACTGCTGTGTTAAAGGTGAAGTCTCGGGTCACAGAAACCGGACGGTTTTGTTTAGAAGTGTTAAAGACGCTAATCCAAGTGTTTTCCTCTTGGAGTCTATGAGTCTGCCTTTTTCCTAAACAAATCTCCCTCTGCTCTGGCTGTGACCTTGGGTCGCGATAACACAAGCTCACTCCTCTCTTTGCTCCTGCTTTTAAGTCCTAACTGTGCGGGAACGCTGGAGAGTTTCTGGGAGCTTCGAAAGAGATGTGAACTTTCCCAAAGAGCTGAATGACCACCAGTCACGCGCTAAGGACTCGTCATCCAGCTGGGACTGATAACATGTTGTTATGGGTCCACTTCGAACGAGCGTAAGCTCAAAAACTTTGATTATTCCTCCCTGGAATAAGTTTATCTTGAAGTCAGAGGCCAGGAGCTGACATATTTTCTGATGACCAACGCGAAACCAGGAGACGTTGGAAACGTAAACGAATACCCTGCTCGAAGGTACTGTACTGGTTCCCACAAGGACCCGTGCATCTGAAAAGCTACAAGGTCTTCCCTCTTACCGGGCTGTCGTCGAAAGGTAAAGAGCTGTTTACAAAACGTACCTGGATTTTAGCAGAAGTCGGATGAGAAGTGTCACTTTGGTCTCATGCTCCCAATTCTTCTTAAATCTTTCCTCCTATTTCTTTTCCCTCTCAATCTAAGCTGGAAACTAATTAAGTTAAAGAGCCCTCAGACTAAATATGTTTAACATCTAGTATTTATGTCTGTTGTGTTAAATTTAAGTGTGCTGACGTATTTGAATTGAAAGAAAGTGAAATCATGTCAATCAAGTGTAATGGTGTTAATTTAGTTGATTCATTTTAAATAAATGATAGTGTCTCTTTGACATATCAAACTAAGTCAATGTCCATTGTCACTTAATGGCTCTGTTTATTTATCCATCATAAAGATCACAGAAATATTGGGTAAACTGAAAAAGAAAAGAATCCGTGAATTTACTATTCAATCTGAATAAGTAAATTAATTAAGGTAAAGAGGTCAGTATTAATATTGACCTCCTCATAATCCTTTACATCTGGTGGCCTCGTACGTGGTTCTGAAAGTTTATTGATATCTGTGGTCTCTCATGAACTGTAACGTCATGTTTGCATAAGAGGATCCAAGTTTTAAACTCTGAGGATAATGATTTTGGCTGGAAGTGTTCAAAGCAGGCAGATTCTGCATGTTTTTATCATTTGAAGCTGTGAGATTATTATCGTTTCAACTCTGTTAGACGCTGTTGGAAGCATTCAGGTGAAGTTTTGTCAGCCGTGGTCTGTGGGGGTTCTGGTTCTGTTCGGTCCAGTTCACGCAGACTCCTGTACAAAGCTTTGTTTGACCGCCGAGTCAAAAGCCTGAAAGCTAATTTAACATCTACAAGATTGCTGTTGTGGTATTTTACATGTTAGAGCAGGTCATAGAAGCATATTACTGTTAGAACGTAGTCGGATAGTGGTTCTGTTTAGACCCGAGTTTCTGCTCCACTGAAAGTGGACCAGAACCGACCTTGACGCGCTCCGAGAGAGTCCGTGTTTGTTCAACAGCTGCAGTGCTGTGTTACTGAGCGTAACTAAGTTGGCCTGTCTAGGTGTGTTCGCCGCATGTTTCAGAATTTTGGGAAGTTGATTTGTAGCGTTTGAGTTGTTTTAAGAGTCTATAAAGTTGTGGTCTGCTGTGCGAGCTAACGTTAAAAAGACGTGTCCTAGTACACGTTTGTTTATGAGCTGTGATTGGATGAAACGAGAGCTGTGAGCTGTCAATCACTCGTAGCGAGCGCTGATTCGCTGTAGTGGGAACGCACGCCGTTGCGACCAACCCACTTTGTCGTCATTTCCGGTACTTCATTGGTCGAAGGTAAGAAAACTACATTCACCATGAATGCATGAGTGATGCACTGCAAACGCTGTGATTGATTTGTTGACGTCACGTATCTTGTAGCGAGCTCCGCCTCGCTCACGTACGAAGCTGGTGACGCGCTACGCACGCTGCGTTGGCCCGCCCATTCTTGTCGTCATTTCCTGATGCACTTTGAGTGACAAGCAGACGCAGTTCACACACACACGGTGAAAAGTGGTTTCACTAGAAGCTTAAAAACTCAGCTGAAGCCATCTAAACTGTCTAACAACATAGATTTGTCTCTGACGAGAACGTGGTTCGAGCGTTTATCACTGACACACTAGAAACTAATTCTGAAAAGGTTGTTTTTAGTTTAAATACTGAATAAACAAAATCAGTCTCTTCGTGATAAAATTAAGACTCGAAGCTGCCCCCTGTTGGTTAAGAGACGTTGACATGAGTTTAAAAACATCATAAAAAAGTCAGCATTTTTATGGTGAAATTACCAGCTTTACAAAATTGTTCTGTACACAAACAAAAATTCCTGTTTATTTTAAAGAAAAATTTTAGAATAACAGAGATACAGACAAACAATTGATGCTTGTTTTAAATACTGAAGAGATTTAAAATAACTCTAAAAAAGAAAAAAAAAATTTTTTTTTAGAATAACACCCACATGTACCAGTTTGTTGATTTTTACAGACTCAAAACAAATATGGATACACAATCAGATGACGTTGTACCGTCCTCATCCTTGAAGGATGCTGAAGGAGAGCTGACTCCAGCGCAGGAGGAGGAGAAAATCCCAGCGCAGGTGGATTCAGACTCTGAGTCAGTAGACACAGATTGTGTTGATGAGGCCTTAAAACTGCTAACAAAACCCCTCGTAAAGTATGGTGAGGAGGTAGCAGCAATGGACAACTCGACTCTGGACACAGAGTTAGAAAGTCTAGCAACAGGTATAATCAAAAAAGAAGGTAAAAAGCTCAGCGCCGACCGTTTACCCAAATTGGCCCTTCTGTTGAAGGCCAGACTGGACCGTGAACTGGGGAAGAGCGAGGACCTTGAGGTGGAACTGGCTGATGAGAAAAATAAACACCAAGGTACCACTTTAGACTTTGTGTCGTACAAGAAAACGACAAATACAGAGATTGAGAGTTTAAAAACTGATATACAGTCGCAAACAAAATCATATGAAGAAAGCATTCGTTCCAGAGGACAAAAATATGACGAGTCTGTGAGAGAGAATGAAAGATTACAACAACAGGTACAATCGCTGTCTAAAGCACTACAAGAGAGCACGGGACAAAGACAAGAAGCTCACAACCTGTGCACAATGTTGAAAGTTGAGTATGATAAATTAAAAGAACAACTAAAAGAGAGCACTCAATTTGAGGAACATAAAAAACTCAGTGAAAACTGCGCAACGCTGCAAACTGAAGTTGATCGTTTACGTAGAGAATTGACTGAAAGTAAGGTGGAACTGACCTTAACTAAAGAAAACCTTTTTAAAGAAAGGGAAAGGTGGGTGGATGTTGTGGCAAAGCAGTCTCAAGGCTTCCCAACCCCAACACCTCCACCCGGTGATGCAGAACAGCTCATCGTACCTGTTAAGACCCGCCAGTCGGAGCAGGGATTTGCGTACTCAACAACAACACCTGCACAGGGATCACAGGTAAATGGGAATAACGATGGTTCTCAACTTTCTATTCCAATACCTGAACTCCAAAAGCTTTCAAGATACATTCAACACTTTGATCCGGGGCCGTTGGGTTCAATCCACACAAAGGCCTACCTAGACTCTCTTGACTTCCAGCTGGGTAATTTTCCAAATGCTACTGCTGCTGATAAAATTGCACTGATCAGGCTCACTGCAGACTGGAACGTATATGCCTTCATTGTTCGCCAACCAGACGCCATAAAAAAAGATTACAAACTTTTGCGTGATACACTTATACAAGAGTTCACTCCAAACATGGGGCCTGGTGGCTATCCAGATGCCGAGAAGGTCGTGCAAGGTAAAAACGAACATCCACAGGCGTATTACCAGAGAATGTTCCAAGCTTTCTTTGGTAATCGCAATGAACCGGGCATGGAGGACGAGGTAGGTTTTAAATACCTTTTCGGAAAAAACCTCCACCCTGTTATAAAACAGTCGGTACAAGTGATGGCTAATTTCAGAGAAAAAACCATCAAGGAAATGAAACAGTGTGCCATAAATGTTTTCGAGGCCCACATGGAATGCAGAACACCCGTAGAGGTGTTCGCAAGTGCGAAGGACGAATCCCAATCGCTGGAGCTGGAAGGGACGCGTGCATCAGCTCCCTATCCTATAAAAGGCGAGAAGAAACAGATCTTTCAACCTGACAAACCACAAAGTGGAGGTGCCCGCTGGAAAAAGAACCCAAAGTGGTTCAAGCCAAACACAGAGGGTGAACAGAAAGATCAAAAGGGGGGTGCACGTCCAAAGAGTAAAGATTATGGGTACGGAGGTAACCCATATAACCAAGGGTGGTCCCAACAGGAACCCCCAAACCAAGGGTGGTCCCGGAAGGGACGCCCGAGCCGTGGACCTGCTCCTCCTGCACCTCAGAAGGAACAATCTGAGATCAGACAACAGTCTCAAAAGTCCCAGAAAAAGGGCCCTAAACCTTTGACTGCAGAAGATTCAGAGATACTACGTCTGATGGTTGAGAATTTCAAAAAAACAAACAAGGATAACCAGCCTGGGGTAATGTGCAGCACTGTCGTTGACAAACACTCAGAGCACTCAATTAACAACAATGCCACAATTGCTGACGGTCACCAAGATACTGATGGTCAGGATGCTGACAATCAGGGTAATGACAGTCAAATCATTGACAGTCCAGAATGTGACAGTCAACAAAACGTTGACTGTAACCATAACTTCATTGTTACGGAGTCCGAGAACCCCTCGTCAGGAAAAAGGGGGGAATGCTCACTCACCGTTGATAGTGGCTCGCCACGAACTGAACAGTCAGACCCGTGTGTGTCTGCACTACCAGTACTGATAAATGAAGTTCACACAGTCAGGGGTGGGCGTGATAAACGTCGGAGAAAACCTGATAGGTTCCTGTGTAACATTATCAGAAAGGGGCCCGCTAGGAAAGCTTACCTGTCCATCACGTTGGAAGGGGTCCTCACAAAAGAGGCCCTCTTGGATGGTGGGGCAGACATAACCATTGTGTCACCCACACTGTTGGAAGAGCTACGGCTGGCTGCTAACGGTGTTGACAGGGAAATACCCCTCAGAGAATGTGCTATAGTTTTGCAGGGTCTCTCGGAGACGAGTACAACCCTGACAGCTATAGCCATGGTTCACATGCAGATTGGTGAAACGACATTGTACCACCCGGTACACGTGTCCACCGTTGACTCATTCCCATTTTTGGTTGGCCAAGACTTTATAAACCGCTTTGACGCGATTATAGATTATGGCGATCAAACAATGTGGACCAGAGTGAGCCAACCACTGCCGATCGATATGCCTACACAAGGTGACACTGACTGTTTAACAGCAGGTACCTCAGAAGGCACAAGGGAATACTCAACTGAGAGCACAATCCCGGTAAGTGAACCTTCCAAAATAGGTGAGGCAGAAGAGAGCCCCCTCTGCGAGCTGAAACAGTCGGCGCTCACCGAACACTACCTACCACAGGTAGTCAAAGGTGTTGAGATCCAAGGATCCCACACCGATGATGCTGTTCTATCTCCTTGGACGGAGAAATCAGCGATCAGCCAAGCTGTCTATGGAACCTTGGTTAAGAAACAGTTGGGTCTAGATATGAACAAAAAGGCTTTCCGCTTTTCGTTAGACCCCAACGATAAACAGGTAATGACCGCAATAGGGATCATTGACCTGAAACTAATCTGGAACCAACGAGAACTGGATCACCCGTTCCTCGTGGTCCCGAACTTACCACATGCAACCTACATAGGCTCCGACATTTTGGTAAGATTAGGTGTCCGAGTGGACATCAACAACAATGCACTGTGGTCACTAGATACAGCCACGAAGGACTCTCCTGTGTTAACCACAGAGAACCTTAGGGCTGGACAGACCATACCAGAGGTCTGCCAGGTTGCTAACAGCCATAACACTGTGGTACCACCTCAGGTTATGAACAAGCCGGTGATGATTCACATCATGAAAGGACAAGCTGTTAGCACAAAACAGGCATACTTTCAACCATCTCCTATGTTTTTCAACTTAGGACTGTCCATGGAGGCCACATGCCAAGTGACCCTCGACGGCAGAACCACGACTGTTGCTGTGTGCAACACAAGCACAGAAGAGGTGCCGATCCCAAAAAACACACAGCTAGGATGGTTGATCTCTACTGATTTTCACGATTTTGAACTGAGCATTCCATTTCTGGGAGGACTCCCAGAAAACTTGATCCCGAGTCATCACACGGGGCAAGTCTTGTTCACAAAACCAACACAGGCCATAGCTCTTTTCTCCCCCGCTGAGTCCGACCAGGACACTGTCCGCAGGTTCGGTTTCAACAAAGGAGACAGTCTATGCCCTCAAACTTACAGTGCACTACCTGTTGACAGGTTTTACGACACTGAAGGGGACTCACTGGAGCTCCCCAAAGAACAAGAACCCCTCTCAGTTGCTTCACAGATTGACCAGGTGGTCGCCCAAGCCGACGCCCTGAAAACTGATGAAGAAAGGGACAAACTTCGCAAAGTTCTTCTAAAATATGAGAAATCATTCTCAACTGACTCGATGGATTGTGGGTTGACCACGCTCCACACAGTGAGCATCCCAACCCCGCCTAATGCTCCCCCTGCATTTGTCAGACAGTACAAGATTCCTCTGGCAGCACATCAACCTATCAGAGAAATCATTAATGACCTGTTAGAAAAAGGTATCATCCGATACTGTAACAGCACTTACTCTGCGCCTTTATGGCCGGTGTTAAAACCAAATGGTAAGTGGAGACTCACTATAGACTACCGAAAGCTAAACAAACAAGTTCCCTTATCCAGATGGCCTATGACGCAACTCCAACAGGAACTGCCCAAGGTCACCAATGGTAAGTACTTCTCGACCCTCGACGTCGCCTCTGGTTTTTGGACCATCCCTGTGCGCGCCGAGGACCAGTACAAACTAGCTTTCACTTTTGGTGGCCGTCAGTACACCTTTAACAGGTGTCCCTTTGGCTACGCTAACTCACCTGCAGAGTTCAACATTTTCTTGAACAAAGCATGTCCAGACGCCCACGAGCGTGGGACACTGATCTACGTGGACGATGTCCTTTTGAGACAGCCAACACTGGACTCACATTTGGCTGAGATCGACCACGTTCTGAATCAGCTGACAACTGCTGGTGCTAAAATATCACTGTCAAAATGCCAATGGTGCAGAACCAAAGTGGACTACGTTGGCCTACTTGTAGGTCCTGACGGAGTACAACCACAGCTGACTCGCACCCAAGGCCTCGACAATCTCAAAGTCCCCACCAATCTCAAAGAACTACAAAGTTTTCTGGGCGTGTGTAACTACTCGAACCAATTCATCGAAAACTATGCGGACCTTGCGAAACCACTGACTGAACTCCTTAAAAAAGACGTACCATTTGTTTGGACTGACAAACAGCAACAGGCAATGGACGCTCTTATAAACAGGATCAAGTCAGCCCCTTGTTTAGTCTACCCAGACTACAACAAAGAGTTTTACTTGGAAGTGGGCTTCTCAGCTCATTGCATAAGTGCAGGTCTGTACCAGATACACGACAGAGACAAACGTGTAGTAGCCTACGCCAGCAAAACGATGGCAGGCCCCGAGTTGAGATTCTCAGACTGTGAGAAAGCTTTACTGACCACAGTGTGGGCAGTTAAACATTTCTCCAGCTACATTGGTGGACAGAAAATCATTGTGGAAACACAACACCAGCCAGTGACTTTTCTTAACAGTGAACGCATCAGAGATGGTGTGGTGACAAACTCACGTGTTGCAACGTGGCTCATGGCGCTTCAAAGTTTTAACCTAGACATACGTTATGGTCAAAACAAGAAGTCACATCTGGGGACGGACTTGGCAATCTGCCAAAAGTGTACACAAGATGTACCAGCCACCCAGCCGCCGGTTGAGGTAAAAACCCCAGTAACTGAAGACCCGAATCACCACTTCTTTGATGACAATATCTGCAAAGATATGACAACATTGTACGTGGATGGATCTTCATTCCTCCGCGACAAAATCTGTAGGGCAGGTGTTGGAGGAGTTCTCCTCCAAGACCAAGAACAGATAACTTTCAGCTACAAATTAGGCTCTCAGACTTCTCAGTATGCTGAGATTGCAGGAATCCTAATAGCTCTCCAGATGGTAGTAGAACGCTCCATCAAGACGCTAGTCATCTGCACTGACTCTAACTATGCTCGTTTGAGTTTCGCTTGTCACCTCGCTGTGTGGAAACAGAACGGTTTCCTAACAAGCGACAGAAAAGTGGTCAAACACAAAGAGCTTTTCATAGCGTGTGATCACTTGGTGACACTCACGACTTACAGATCTACTGGAAGAAAGTTCCAGGACATTCTAGAGTCCCAGGCGATGACAAGCACTACAATGACATTGCAGATTCCTTAGCCAAAGAAGGAGCCGACGAAGGTCCTCTATGGTCCTTCGACCCCTCCTGGTTAATCAAGACTCTGTCAATACAACCTTCAGTCAGGGTTATGGCAGTCACACGTGCACAGGCCGCAGCCAGACCTGCTGACAACGCAGTCTCTGTACGACCCGCACTGACTGA